>JAKTZW010000312.1:0-99473 GCA_030579015.1 Zhuliangozyma blackwelliae | reverse complement strand
GGGGGGGGGGGGGGGGGGGGGGCCGGTGGTTACTTTTGACTACACAAACGACTATCCAAAGCTCTTTTGCTGCTGCCAATTATTTTCTACAAAGCGATTCCCCACCCACCATCAAAACATATCGTCATCCCCTTCAACGATATAGTTGCCTGGTACCAACCCCATTCTACCGGCATACTCGCTGCCACAGTTCGGCCCGAGCTCGCAAACAAACCAGTTGTCTTCTTGCTTGTGGACAATGTACATAAACCAATGCTTCTTAAAGTATAGCTCGCCCTCGTGCTGGGGCTTGAACGAGTACCGTGCTTGTGCTTTGCCGACATAGGGTTTGTGGTTGGCGGGTGTTAGTCTGAGTTTGGGGGCGGGCTCCAACATTGACCGCAAGTTTGTGTACGACCTGGTCAGCGGGTGGGACAAGTCCATGGACTTTGGCCGCGGCTTGCTGCCGGGGAGGTGGAACTTGATGGAGTCGTACCGCGTGGCCACCTCCCCGCGATCGTCGTCGTAGTCCGACTTTGGTTTCTTGGGTGTGTTTGGCGATGTTTGCGCCCGCACCGATCGCCTAAATTGGTTAACGTCGCCGTCGCCGCCGGCATTCAAGTCTTCGAGGGCCTTGGCGATAAAGTCGATTGAGAAATCCTTCATTATAGGCACCCGCTCTTGCGTTTCTGGCTGGTGCAACTTGGGGGCGTGGGCAAACTCGTTGGTGGCTCTTCGGGTGATTTCGTTCTGCACCCGCTGCAACTGCTTTTCCCGGCGTCTGGGCGACGCCCAGTTCCTCTCGCTAGAATAGTTGGACCCCGTGTTTGACGACCCCGAGTTTGTGAACCCGCCTTGCGAAAAGACATCGTCCGACGCCGCCGACTGGGTCTTGTGGGACATTTTCTCGAGCAAGTCCACCGGCGGTCTTTGTCTTTCCGGGCTGGTGGCCACTTTTTTGGCAAACACAGTCTCAACCTCTGTGGGTGGCTTTCTCGCTGGTGACGGGTTGCCAAACACGCCGTTGTCAACAACCTCGGGCAAGTCCTTCTCGACACGGGTGTTTTGCACCGCGTTCTGCACCGGGTTCTGCACCGTGTTTTGCACCGCGTGGGACGCGGCAGAGTACGTGGAGTATGTTCTTGTTAGCACTGGCATTGGATCCGGGTTGGTTGAGTTTGACACCGTATAGCCAACTTCTGGCTCTTCGCACCCAGTCATAAAGTCAACAAACCCCGGGTCGTTGTATATCTTGTTCCCCGTGCCGTAGTTGTCGCTAAACTCTTGCAAATCCAAAGGAGGCTGTATCTGGGCAAACACGCTCCGAGCCAAGTCGACAGACCGGTCATTGTCGACGCAGAGAGTGGCTATATTGTTGCAGTAGTTGAAGCAGTTGACCTTGATAACCTGGATCCGTTCCAACTCGAGCTTGAAGAAATCGTGCAATGAAATCGACCAGTCGCGCTTGTAAATGTCGTTGATCTCCTTGTAGTTGGCGAGAGCCACCTGGTAGTATTTCCTGGTGGATGTGAGCAGCGCGCTGGTCTTGTTGAACTTGGCCTCGTTCTTTTCCAACTCCTTGCCCCAAGTCGTTTGCAACTGTAGTCTAAGGGCTTTGATCTGGGTGCACTCGTCGTGGTACCTTGTCTTGTACGCATTGAGCTCTCTCAATGCGTCCCGCCGCCGTGATAGCACCTTGCCCATATGGTGCTCCAACTTGGTGACCTTTTGGACGTAGAGTTGGTGGAATGTCTTTAGCTTTTCAAGGTTCATATGGGTGACTGCTTTGGTGAATTTGTGGTTATAGTTGATGAGCAGTTGGTTTTCAATGGTTAGCTTCTCTAGCGATCTCTTGGTTGTGCCGGTTTCGTGAGTCCCCAAGGGGCACTTGGACTGCAATTTCTCGAGCCGTTTGGAGTACTCGCGTTCAATGGATATCTTTTCGTGGTAAAACTCAATCAACTCGTCAAGGGTGGTTACCGAGTCCTTTATTCTTGTTTGAATCACCCGAAACCCAACGTCAGGGGACTGGCCCCAAAAGTTGTTGACAAACTCGGTTGACGCTGGCTGGGGGTCGGATACTCGCATGTTTGCAAATGAAAGGAACCTGCTGTTGTTGTGACTATGGTTGTAGAAAAAAGGACAAAGGGGATGAATGAGTGTCTAGGGTATAGGAACAAATTAACGGAACAATGCTGGCAGAACCCCACGAGAGACAGTTTAATGATTTGCTTTTGTTGTGTGGAAACCCCTACAACCATTCTTTTTTTTTTCTTTCTTTCTTTCTTACTTTTCCTTTTGGCGCTTTCTTTATTTCACGATGTTTTGTGCTGTTTACATATTGCCGCATTGGGACATGGTCGCACGAGCATCTCTCTTGCACAGGACTTTCATCTCCAACCCAGCCCATTCACCCCGGATAGCAGAAAGGGGCACCCACTTTGGTTGCAGGGCGCGTAGTTATGATGCCCACCGTTGAGATCATGTGCCTGGATGTAAGAGGGCCCTATCCGATTGTGTGCCTGTTTGTTGTAGCAACATGGTAGCAACATGGTAGCGGCATGGGTAGGGTTAATATGGTGAGCGGTTTTTACATGTGACACGGAAAAGGAGCTGCCCACAGATTATTGCATAGCCATACAGTATAGCTCTACTGGTTTCATGTTGCACTGACAACAACACTCCCTGTTCTGCACATGTTTCCTGGAAAATGCATATCATCCATACTTTGGATAGTATTTCTTCTAATTTCATGTGAAAACATGGAGATACATGACAGCTTCAAAACGTGAAAACAAAAAAACGTACTCGGCCACACAATAAAAGGCCCCCTATCCCTACCAGTCATCCCCACCGGCTCACAAATATGTTCACACCCCCCCCCCTTAACCCGTCCTCCTTATGGTTTGCACTCTCCTGGCGCAAATGACGTGACCGGCCCGATGTCGCATTTTTTCCCATAGTAAAGCCGTGCCGAGACCACCTTAATGGTATTTGCACACGCAGAAAAAAAAGATGGACTTTCTTTTTCTATATAATCACCTTACCTGCTCTTGGCAGTGAACAAATATCATTATCACCACCACCACCACCACCATTACCACCACCACCATGCCATCCCTACAAGAGTTTAAACAGACGAGGATATACCGATGGCCCAGAAAGGTGCTATCCTTTCTTATCTCCCAGTGGTTCTTTTGCCTTTTGGGTGTGTTTATCGCCTTGGCCTATGAGTATCCCCAGTTTGCCAAGCAAGGCGGCATGATCCGCGCCGAGTACACCATAGGCTACGGGGCAGTGGCCATTATCTTTTTAATTTCCGGCTTGTCCATGTCGACCAAGTCGTTGCTTGTCAATATCGCCAACTGGAGAGCCCACTTTACCGTGCTATCCATGTCGTTTTTGATCACCTCGGCATCCATCTTTGGCATTGCCACGGGCATAAAAGCGGCCCACGACGGCGCCATTGACGACTGGTTGTTGGTGGGGCTCATTGTGACCCACGCGTGTCCCACCACCGTTTCCTCCAACGTTGTCATGACCAAGCAGGCTGACGGTAACGATATCTTGACGACATGCGAGGTGTTTATCGGCAATGTGTTGGGCGCATTTATAACGCCGGCATTGGTGCAAATGTACCTATCCGGGACCTGGGACTTTGGCAACCCCACCCACCAGCCCGACGGCGACTCGTCGATCCAGCACTTGTACGCCCTGGTGATGAAACAGTTGGGGTGCTCGGTGTTTGTCCCCTTGTTTGTGGGACAAGTGGTGCAGAATGTGTTTCCCACGCAAACAAAATGGGCCCTCACGACATTCAAGTTGAGCAAAATCGGCTCGTTTATGCTTTTGCTCATTATGTTTCAGTCCTTCTCCACCGCGTTTGCCCAAAATGCATTCACGAGCGTGTCCCACACCTCAATCATCTTTCTTGTGTTTTTCAATGTGGGAATCTATTTGTTTTTCACCTTGGTGACGTTTGCGTATTCGCGCCCGTGGTTTGTGCGAAAATACTTGTGGGACGAGCCCACCGAGGAGTCCACCAAGACTTATCGCGCATTGTACTGGTTCTTTCGGCCATTTTACTATAATCGAAGGGACACGGTTGCCATTTTGCTTTGCGGGCCGGCAAAAACCGCGGCGCTCGGTGTGTCCTTGGTGTCGTCGCAGTATGGCGCCCACAACCCCAAGCTAGGTATCTTGCTTGTGCCGCTAGTGTTGTACCAGGCTGAACAGGTGATGACGGCAAATGTATTGGTTAACTTTTTCAAAAAGTGGATCCATGCCGAGGACGCCAAGCCCGATCAGGAAAATAGCATTGACGAAAGCGGCAGCCAGGGGGCTGATATCGACATCGACACCAATGAATACCAAAACCAGTACCAGAACCAGTACCAGACCCATTCTCAGCAATCGTCCGACTCGTTTCGGCACGTGATAACCAGAGAAACTGTAACCGAAGAGGACCCAAAACACCACAAATAGATATAGATTTTACTTTACCCCTTTATTCATTTAAAGTCACATTTAGTTCGTCACTCATCACCTGCTTAAAAGGCATGCTCGCCCAACTCCCTTTCCAAACCCTGGATTGTCTCTTCAAGCTCGGACTTGTTGCGTATCAACGTGTCCAACTCGTCAAACCGTCTTGCTTTGGTATACTCGGTAATGAGATTCTCCACAAGAAACTTTTGCTCATTCATAACCATCAACTGTTCTCTCATTTCGCGTATTTCCTTCTTGGTTAGCCTTGGTGGTGGGGGTGGCAGCAGGGGCAGCAGTGCCGCCGCCGCCAGCAGCGGCAGGGTTTCGCTTTGCTGCAACTTTGCCTTTTCCTGGTCTTGGTAGACATCACTGATTTGTTTGTACTCCACCAACGAATCTTGGAGAAACACAGCCATGCTCTGATAAATGTTTTTAATCATCTTCTCATACTCCACATACCGCGGCATCACGTGCAAGTACTCGTCAAACAAGGCGTGCCGATACTGGCTCACTGAGCTTTCAAAGTCCTTCAATGTGGCCACGAGCTTGCTTCTTAGCCGGTTAATCGCCTTTTCGTCACCCGCTTCTTCATTCACCAATGTGGAAAACCGCGGCATTGCCGCCTCAATTTGCCGCTTCTGCATCAACATTGTCTCGTACATGACAAAGACCTCGTCAATGTCACTTTTTGGTACACTACCATTGCTTGTCCTCCCTTTTCTCCTCCAATCGTGCAACAATGCATTTTTGCAATTGACACAACACCGGAACCGCCAGTCCTGCGCCAAGACTTGGTCAAACGACGTCTTTACCGCCTGGCAGTAGTTCAAGTGTGGTAGTTTTTCTAGCAATGCTGACAAGGGCACATTGATGGAACACCCCTTTCGCGCGCCAGTAGGGTCGTCGCACACAATGCTCCCGCACAACCGGCAATGGTGGCGCCTTGTCAATAAACTAAACTTGACAAAACAAATTGAACAATTGGCCACATTCTGCTGCCAGTCCGCAATCTCTCTTTCGGGCTTGTCAAACCACGAATGTTCAGTTGTCGCCAAGAGGTTGGTCAACTTGATGAAATTGCGCTGCACCTTGGTCCTGCGCAACGCTTGCACATCCACAGTTTGCTGTCGCGCCCGCATAAAGTCCTCCGTCAAGTCGTTTGTGTTTACGCTCGTTTGCAACTCGGGCCGGCCGAAATAGCAAGTCTCACAGCATCGACTCCATACACCCCTGTAATCGTACTGCGGGATGAGCTCACCAGCGGCGGCTGGGTTGCGCAATCGCACCTTGTAATGCGTGTGCTTGTTGCAAAACAACTCGCCGCATTTCCGGCAGTTGACTATGCCATTCTTGACGCTGAGCTGCTTGTTGCACAAGTGGCACTTTGACGAGTGTTGTTTCCAATGCGAGCGCGTAATCGCTGACGCCGACGCCGAATCAACTTTTGAATCCGCCAAGCTGAACCCATTGCCTTCCAAAAACGTAATCTGGTTAATCTTTCGAGGCGGCGTGGACGTGGACGGCACCCTCTCGTCGACCCGATTTTTCGACGTGGGTGTGCCTGGGCTACTCATGGTGTGGTTGCATACCCTAATTAATTTTTTTTCTTTCCTTTTCTGTTGGTTCTATTTACTCAACCTTTACAATCACTACAGTTATGTCGTCCTCTTTGCCACCGAGGTACTTTTGCCCCGTCAATCGGCTCAACTCCTGGGCAAATGCCGAGGGAAAGTTGGGGTCTTTGGAAACCTTGACCACTTCCTTGACAAACTTGGCGGCAACCGTGTCCAACGCGTCGCCCTCCTGGTCCCGCAAAAAGGTTTCGATATCCTGGGGCACAACATTGTCCGTGACCCCGTCGGTGGCAAACACAACAATGTCGCCCGTTTCCAAGTCCCAGGTGTACTCATCGGCCAGGGTGGGCGAGTCGATAATATACCTTCTCCCTTCCAACTCTGCCTGGGCAACAATCTCCTTGGGGATCTTGGCCAACTGGTAGGGGGTGTTGAAATTGTGGGTTTGGAAATTGGTCTCCTTTACAAGCCGGAAATTGCGAAAGAGCCCACACCACGAGTCGCCGAGGTTGGCTACTCGCAATTTGTGGTCCGGGGTGAAGATGCCTAGACACGCAGTGGTGCCGCCAATCTCAACCTTGTCAGACGACAATACCTCTTTAAAAGCAACGCTCAACAACTCCTTGGGCGAGATATCTTTATTGAAACGGCTTCTCATTGAGGCACACAATTCTCGCGAAATGGCGGACGAATCGTATCCCGCCTCGCTCCATCCGCCCACGCCATCGGCCACGCCCACCGCCACGTGTCCGTCAATGCTGCTGCTCACAAACAAGTTGTCCTCGCCGCTGGGGGACTGTAATGCCGGACTCGGCCTTGTCTTGTTTTTGTTTTTAAACAAGTTGGTTTCCTCGCGGTCTTTGGGCTGGTACGCCACGGCTATTTTGTAGTTGGATACGCTGGTCAATGCGCCGTCATAGTTTAGCGCCGCCGCTGCCGGAGGGGTTGGGGTGGGGGCGGAGGGCTGTTGCTGCTGTGTATTTGACTTGCTGTAGTTGTGGCTATTTTGTGATGATGACGAAGAAGATGATGATGAAGAAGAATAGGATGACGATGACGATGACGATGACGAGGTGAAGCCAAAAGACCGTGCCGCGGGTCTGACGGCCCTAATCACCGGTATGGATCTTTTGGTTAGTATGGACAATAGCATCGAGACCAAGACAATGGCGATATAAGTCAAGAATGCCCGTTTTGTTATCATTCTGGAAGGGGCCCCCCTCTGGCAAAACAGAGACAAAAGAAAATTGGGCTTCTCTCTCTCACTGTGCGCATCTGTTGGTGCCGATCACGTGACAATCTTCCAATCACAACGAAGAAAGAAAAGAGAGACAGAAAAAAAAAACATATAGAGTGAAAAATTTGTTAGTGCCAGAGACAGCAGATAGAATAGCAGCAGGAGCAGCAACATCCCACAACAACAACAACAACTACAACATGTCCACATTGAATGTATTGAGATGGTCAGCCTTGGGTGCTGGTATTGTATACGGCGCCTACCACAGATTTGCCGTTGAATCGAACCACAAGAAGCAAGAGGCTGCCAACAAGTACAAGCACCAGGAAAAGTTGATTAGACAAGCCAAGGCAGAGTACGCCAAGTTGAACAAGAAGGAAGAGCCAAAGGTTGTTTCTGGATCAATCAACTGGGAAGACCCCAACTTGGATTTCGGCAAGGCATTGGAGTCGGTGCTTGCAAAGTTGGAGTAATTGATAGATGTGCAACCATTATAGGGTATTTAATAGGACGGAGCCCCCCTCCCCCTCATTTTTTTTTCTTTTTCTTCTTTCAATGTATTTACATATGCTAGTTCAGACACGATCTTCCCATTGTAGGATGTTGTAGTAAACTGTTGTCTGTTTTGGCCCTGTCCAATTGTTGGCCAACAACCAACGACACCTCTTTTTTTTTTTATCTGTTCACCTCGTTCAAACTATTGTGTGTAACATTTTGTTTTTCTTCTTTTCTTTCCTCCTCGGCAAAAAAGAATCAGCTTAATCATCAAACCTGATGCCAGAGAGACAGTTGCCATTTGCCGACGCCGCAACTATAGGTATGTAAAGGCGCCCCCCACCTCCCACCTGTGTACCACCTCCAATACTAACCCCTTTTCCATTTCCAGTGCGTGCACACCAGAAGGATGCATACTTTGAGTCGTCCTTGCAGACGCAGTTGCAGGAGTTTCTCCAAATCTTTAAAGGCCAACGGTTTATCAATGCGTACCCACAGGAGATCACCGTGTTGGCGAAAGCGCTCTACTTGTCGCTCACCACATTGCTCAGTGCGCGCACCCTAGGCGAAGAGTATGTCGACTTGATGTATGTGAATCGCACCGGCAACAGACTTCCCAAGTTGCTACCCCGCATTGGCTTTATCGTGTCGTATGCCTTGGTTCCCTACATTGTGAGCCGAATCATCAAGAGATTTAAAAATAGTGAGGAGGATAAACCAGGCTGGCTTGCGTCAAACTATACCGCCGTGCTAGACACCTTGATGAATGTGCATATAGCCATTTTCTACTTTACGGGAGAGTTTTACTCGCTATCAAAGAGAATTTTTGGCTTGAGGTATGCCTTTGGGCACCACAAGGAGCCGGAAAAGATGCGCCATGGAAACTACTCCTTGCTTGGTGGAATAATTATTTTCCAATTGGTGGTGAAGGGGTTGGTTTCGTTGAAAAACAGTCTGGATAGGGGCGGCGATGGCCAGCAAGCGGGGGAGCCAAAATCCGCGGGGCGGATCGAGTCCATCAACCAGTTGAGCCGGGTCAGCGAGAACTACGACAAGAGCCTTATTATCGACTTGGCCGACAGTAGGCAGTTGCCATATATCCCCGAGCAGTCGCGAAGCTGTATGTTGTGCCTCCTGCCCATGGTGAACCCGTCGGCAGCCAACTGTGGCCACATGTTTTGTTGGGATTGCATAGTCGATTGGATAAGAGAGCACCCGGAGTGCCCATTGTGCCGCCAGCAGTGTTTGGAACAAAACTTGTTGCCCTTGAAGTAAACATGGTGGTACATAGAAGAGAAAGCAAAGCCGAAACAGAAACAGAAACAGAAACAGAAACATAAAACGGGAGACAGAAACATAAAACATAAAAGAGACAAAAACAAAAAAAAAAAAAAATGTCAACCTCAACGTGATCACCATCATGAGTGAGAGCTACACATTGCCCTATTCCAGGGGTTACGACGACGATAACGAAAAGTCGTTCAAACCATACAAGAAGCTGACATCATTTGACACGCGCTCCCTTGTGGACCCCATCATTCGGCACAAGAAAATCGCCCTTGGGTTACTAACCTTGGTGTTTTTATCGCTCTTTACCAACGTGCCCTTTATACCCCATTTCAAGAGCGCCTCGCCCAAAGTGGTTATTATCCTTGCTGCCAACGAGGGCGGGGGCGTGCTCAAGTGGAAATCGCCGCAGGAATGGTCGGTTGAGAGGTCGTCGATTGCCAACAAAAAGAACTATGCCAAGACCCACGGGTATGGCTTGACCATCAAGGATATGACAATCAAAAAGAGGTATTCCCACGAGTGGCGCGAGAGCTGGGAAAAGGTTGATATCCTCAAGCAAACCATGAGACAGTTTCCTTCTGCCGAGTGGTTTTGGTGGCTCGACTTGCACACCTACATTATGGAGCCCCAGATCTCGTTGGAGCAGCACTTTTTGGACAACTTGCACAATGCCACCTACCGCACCTTGGACACATTCAACCCCTTGGGATTGGCTCCCGACATTCCCTACGTTGACTACAACCAGAAACCAATAGACATGGTCATCACCCAGGACTGCGGCGGGTTCAACTTGGGGTCGTTTTTGATTAGAAGAAGCGCGTGGTCGGAAATGTTGTTGGATATATGGTGGGACCCGGCCATGTACGAGCAAATGCACATGCAGTGGGAGCACAAAGAACAGGATGCTTTGGAAACCTTGTACTCGTCACAGCCGTGGGTGAGGGAGAGGGTTGCGTTTCTTCCGTTGCGGAGCATCAACTCGTTCCCGCCCGGTGCATGCAGTGACAAGGCCGACGATCCGCAGTATTTTTTCCACAACCACGACTTTGTCGTGAACATGGCCGGCTGCGAGTGGGGTCGGGACTGCTTCCACGAGATGGAGCACTACAAGGCGTTGAGCAAGAAATTGCACCAACGGTGGTGGAAGTTTTGGTAGTATATATATGTGTGTATTCTTTTGTAGCGGGCAGAAAATTTGACCACCAAAAAAAAACCAACCAAAAAAAAAAAAAAAAAAAAAGAACCGTCAACAACAACAACAGCAGCAGCAGCAGCAGCAGCAGCAGGAGCGTCGACAAGCATAACAACAGGTAATCAATCATGGCTGACAACTACTGGTTGGACGACAGTGCGTTTGATAACCAGCAAAATAGTAACCAGCAGCAGGACGATTTCCTCAACTCAATCTTTGACCAGAACCAAGCTGAAGAGAGCAATGTGAACCCTCAGATGTTTATGAAACCGCAGCAGCAGCAGCAGCCACAACAACGGCCACCACAGCAACAGCAGCAGCAACAACGTCAACAACAACAGCCAGCACCACCACAAGCACCACCTCAACCACAGCAGTACCAGCAACATCCGCAACAGTACCAACAACCAATGCCACAGCAGCAGCAGCAGCTACCCCCGCAGATGCAACAGCAAATGCCGCCCCAGCAAGCCACACAACAAAACTACTCCCTCAACCAAAACAAGCAGGAACAGTTGTACCGCATGAAACAGCAAATCTTGCAGCAAAAGATGTTGCAGCAGAAGCAGGAGATGCAGTTCAACGCCATGTCGCCCAACGTCACCTCTCCCATGAATGCCAGTGTCGGCTCAAATATGCCCACGCCGATGCAGATGCAACAGGGCACTCCCGTCATGCCCCACGGTACTCCCCTGGTGCTGCAAGGAGCCCCACCGGCCCAGCAACCAATGCCGCAGAGAACCCCCAGCGGAAGCAATGTGAGCAGCCAGCAGCCGTTGAAGAACCTCCAGCTCCAAATGCAAATCGAGTTGTTTTTGACATTGTTGTACGACTTTATGAACCAGCGGGGCACTCCCATCCAGCAGCCGGTGCTTATCAACAATAAGCGTATCAACTTGTTTCTCATTCACGCCTTTACGTCCAAATTGGGCGGTCCCAACCAGTTGCGCAACTTTATCCAGCAGCCATTCAACCCGCAGCAGCCCAACAGCCCGTGGTTCATTATTGGTTCTAGGTTGGGGCTTTACGAAGGAGTGAATACGCAGGACTCTTTGGTGCGCGAACGTATTGATTCCGAGATTGCCAACGTTTATGCCACCTGTCTTTTGCCGTTTGACGAATACGTGGTTACTCCACAGGGAGCCCGCGACATTCAGCAGAAGAAAGGGCAATTGCAGCCGCAGATTTTGGCAAAGTATCAGAATATGCAAAGTACGCAAAATGTGCAGCAGCAGCAGCAGCAGCAGCAGCAGCCGCAACAACACACTCAGCAGCAACAACAACCCCCGCAACAACAACCCCCGCAACAACAACCGCCACCACCGGTGGACCACTCGCCAATGGCCCAGCTCACGCCGCTGGTAAACCAGCAATCGCCATACATAAGCTCTGCCCCGGTGCCACAACCACTTCCACCCCAGCAGCAACTAGCTCAACCACCCCAGCAGAGAAAAGTGTCTCGTACTGGGTCTTCGCACAGCTCACCCCAAGTTGGCTCTCCGTACGTACCGAGTGCCCAAGTGAGTCGCCATCCCTCGCAAGCGTCGTTGCAGAGGGCCCGGAGCGTGTCTAGACATTCGCCTTTGGTGCAACAGCAGCCGCCTCCAGAAATCAAAAAGACAATCACCCAGGAGGAGGCCACAGTGCTCCGCAACTACATGCCGTTGCAAAGAATGGTTGACACGCACGGCAACCACAACATCAAAGAGTTGTCGCACTTGGCCAGCGACATTGAGGGCACCAAGCCCGTCTACTTGTTTGCGCCAGAACTCGGCGTGATCAACATTCAGGCATTGACGATGGGGTTAAAGAGCAGCGGCGGGATCCACAATGGCGAGGTTGTCAATGCATTAAACACGTTGCTAGTGGTCACTTCTGATAACAACTACACCTTCCGCATCACCGATTGCTTGGAGTTGTTGGACGCAGTGGCCAACTTGGGTAAGCAGGTGTTGCGGCAGATTGTTACCGGGGAGGAGGCAAGCCCAGACGCTGATACAGACGACATTGCAAAGTTGACCACGAGCAACCGGATTGACGCCGTGTTTGACAAGTATGTCTCGCGACAGGGGGAGGATATCTCGTACGTGGTGGACTCCCTCACTGGCGAGGTTGTTGTGTCTGATGACGATATGGACGATGTGTTTTCTTTGGACGAGCACCCAGTGTCAACCGCAACCAGCCCCGACCCGTCGCACGAGGCGTTGCACTTTTCCTTGCCCGACTATATGACATCGTTGCGAGATTTCAAGGACGAGAACAAGCACCACTTTAGCAAGATCCAGACCAGAAGCGCGTTGGACAACCGGGTCATGCGGGTGGATGCGTTGATTACAATCACCATGATTTTGCGAAACATTTCGTTTGCCGAGTTTAACAAGGAGACCATGGCCAACTGCAAGCCATTCAAGGAGTTGTTGTTCTCGATAGTGAAGGAGATTGGGTTGGACGGGTCCAAGTTTGCATTCAGCCGCAAGCGGCTTTGCTTGCTCAAGGACTGCCTTTTGTTGTTGGACAATATCGCCTTTTTTGTCCAGCTACACAGCTTGGAAGAGGCGTTTTTGTCCTTTGCCTTGGTGGCGTCGTTTGGCCCCAAGATTGACGACAAGTACGCCATCCCTCAATGCCACTTGGAGACCCACTCGTATTTCCCCTTTGGGATTGATGCCTTGGCCAAGTTGCTAGTGAGGGAGCCATACAACCGGTCGTTGTTGCAGGCGGTGCTCAACGGGACCTTGAGCACCAGCTTGACCACGAGCTACTCCAACTATGCTGTGGGCCTCACCGACCAGGAAAACACCAAAAAGCTAGTGTTGGCGTACCTTGGCGGCGACAAGGAGTCGTACAAGCAGGGTGTGCTCCTCACCCGCACGTTCCAGATGTTTATGAGCGTTATCCCTTATGACGCAAACACCTACGAGTTTACCAAGTTTGTGTTTATCCGGGCGCCTACAGTGTCGCAGATGTTGCTTGGCGTCAAGCTCTTGATTGACATGGTGCCGGTGGACGATCTCAACACGCCCTTGAACCGGCTATCGCTCCACTGGATGTTGGCCAACAGGGAGTTGATTTTGGGCAACTTTGCGCGGTTGGCGGTGGCATTGTCGTCCGAAACCGGCAAGTTCCCCCGCGAAACGTCGGAGCATAAAATCCTCTCGATGTTTTTGCACAAGTCGCTCATTGTGATCAATACGTTGGTTGACAATGCCGTGTTGGCCAGCGAAGTTCCCGGCGACCAGCACATTGAGTTGAAGCGGCAGCTCACCGACACCTATTCGTTTCCGCGGATCTTGCCGGACCCCAACCTTACCTTGGACACGTTTTTGGCGCCCATGATTGACACGGCGTTGGGGGTAGAGATAATACGTTTGTTGCGTTACTTGAAGGTTTTGAAAGTGGGAGAGGGCCATGAGTTTTAGTGGCGCCTGTGTCAATGTGTATCTTTTGTACTAATCTATTTTCCTAATGTCTAGAGTTTATCTATTTTGCTGCCCTGAGTTTATCTATTTTGCTGATGTCCTGAGTTTATCTATTTTGTTTCTCCCCCGCCCCCAAAGCGCAACTGCGCAAAAGGTTCTTTTTTGGGTGCAACAGAGAGGGGGCAAAGTGCAAAGATAAGACAGGCGTTTACCTTATCTTTGCAACCGATTAGGAAACAAGATCCACAAAGGGTGGAAGGGTGTGTGGGTATATATATATAATGTAACTATCGCGCAATGTATCCTAATATTGTCTGTATTCGGCACACCACAATGGCGCCAACCTCCGTTTCGCAACCACCACAAATCACCCCTAAAGACCCCGAAGCTCCCATGCTCGCGGGCGAGCACACCTTGCCCGCGTCATGGTGGCACTCCGAGTCAGTGTACGACTTGGAAAAGAGAGCCATCTTTCACAAGTCGTGGTTGTACTGCACCCACGCCTCGCGGTTTGAAAAGGCGGGCGACTACTATGCGTTCAGCGTCACTGGGATCAACTTTTTCATTATAAAGTCAAGAACCAATGGCCAGCTCAAGGCGTTTCACAATGTGTGTCGCCACCGGGCATACCCCGTGGTGAGAAAGGACAAGGGCACGTCGGCCGTTCTTGGGTGCAAATACCATGGCTGGAGTTACAACTCAGATGGCCATTTGAACAAGGCACCACACTTTGACAATGTCGAGGGCTTTGTCAAGGCGGAAAACTCGTTATTTCCCATCAATATCCACGTGACACCCCAGGGGCTTGTGTTTACCAACTTTGCCTCAAACCCCGTTCCGTTTGACGAGTGGTACTCGGGGTTGAATGCCGAATTGGACGAGTTTGACTTTGGCGACTATGAGTACCATATGAGCTACGAGTTGAATGGCGACTTTAATTGGAAGACGTTGATGGATGGGTACCAGGAATGCTACCACTGCCCAACAGCACACCCCGGGTTGAATGCCGCGTTCAAGATGGAGACGTATAAAGTGGTTCCGAAAAGCAGATACTGTCGCCACTACGCCACCATTGTTAGAGACGAGCCAAAGGAGGAGCAGAAAGAACAGAAAGTAACCCCACAGGAGAGCACTACCGGATGGTTTGGGTGGGGAAAGAAGGCCCAGGAGCAGCACCAGCAGCACCAGCAGCCACCACCACCAAAAAAGAAAAACACCGGGGGCGAGTTTGATGGGTTGTGGGTCTACTTGTTCCCCAACAATGGAGTCAACTGCTACTCACCCGCATGGTACTCAATCCGGGTCTTGCCCATCTCCGCCACCAAGACGCTCTTGCAGTACGATATCTATACGAAAAGGGGCATTGACAATGAAGAAAAAAGGGAGTTTGTTGACTTTTTGCAGCAGGTTGAGATGGAAGACTTTAACTTGTGCCAGTTGACCCAAAAGAACTTGAACCAGGGCGTCTACTCTTCAGGGTACTTGCACCCGCAAAAGGAGAGGGGCGTGTTGTTTTACCAAGGACTCGTCCGCGACATGGCCAAGGAACACTTTGCGTTGGAGCAGGCGGCGGGAGGCAGCCGCATCGACCCTGCTGCTGTTGGTCCCAACCCCAAGAACGAGTCAATCAACGAGCTAGAGGCCATTTGTCGCTCGGTTGAATGCCGCGACAATGAGCTCGACTGGTGAGTTTTATCTCCTGCTTTTGTATTTTTTATATACAAATATATACTTATAACAACCCCAACTTTTCCATTCTGATTTCAACTGCTCTTCTGTGTGCTTCAAGCCCCTCCACTCTGGCCAACGTCATCACCGCCTTGCCTATGCTCCGTAATCCCTCCTCGGCAATGTCTTGCGAGGTTATGTATTTCTGGTACGTGGCCGTGTTCACCCCAGAGTACTGTCTGGCATACCCGTATGTGGGCAAGGTATGGTTGGTGCCACTAGAGTAGTCTCCGCACGACTCGGGTGACAATGCGCCAACAAACACTGACCCGGCATTTTCAATGTGGTCGGGCACATACGACTTGGCATTTTCAATCTGCAAGATCAAGTGTTCAGGAGCGTACTTGTTTGACAACTCAAATGCACGCTCATAGTCCTTGACCAACAAAATATAGGAGTGGGCCAAGCACTTGCGAACAATCTCCTTTCTTGGCAACGCCTCCGCCTGTTTCTTGACCGCGGCCTGGAACTGGGACAATTTGCCTGCGCTCAAGCCCACGCCAATAAGGATGACTTGCGAGTCCACACCGTGCTCGGCCTGCGACAACAAGTCCGAGGCAACAAAGTCAACGTCGGCATGTTCGTCAGCAATAACCAAAACCTCGGACGGACCAGCAGGCATGTCGATCGAGCACAATGCCTGGGTATCGTTCTGCACGTACATCTTGGCGGCAGTGACAAACTGGTTTCCCGGGCCCAAGATCTTGTCACACTTGAGCACCGAGTCGGTGCCATAAGCCATGGCCGTCACCGCTTGTGCGCCTCCAGCCATAACAATGCATTTGGCCCCGAGCTTGTGGGCAACGTAAACCACCTCGGGGGTGAGCTTTCCCGTGGCGCGGGCCGGGGGCGACGCCACAATGATGTTCTTGCAGCCAGCAACCTTGGCGGGAACACCCAACATCATCGCCGTGGATGGTAGCACGGCTGTGCCGCCAGGGACATAAAGGCCGACATTCTCAATGGGCTTGGCGAACCGGGAGCAATAGACACCAGGCGCAGTCTCCACTGTCATGACCTTTTCCTTGGGAAGCTGGGCCGAGTGGAACTTTTCAATGTTGGCCATCGACAAGTCAATTGCCTCCTTCATTTCTTGCGTGATGGCCATGGCTTCCGCGGGGAATGGCGCCAGCAACACCGGCGTGTCCAACTTGACGCCGTCAAACTTTTCTGTCAACTCGAGCAATGCGCGGTCGCCATTCAACTTTACATTCTCTATTATGGGCAAAACCAACTTCATAATGTCGGCGGTTTTCTGCACCGGTCTGGACATGGCCTTGGCAACCTGGGCCGAGCCCAAATCGTCGGCATTGATCACCTCCAACTGGAAATCCGGAACCACCGCTGCCTCCTTCTCCACGTACTGGGGCTTGGCGTTGCCTTGACGCCGGGACACCTTCAACGACTTGATGTCCAAGTTCTTTTCCACGTCGGCCAACCGCACGCCATTCTTGACGCACCACACCATGGCAAAGTAGAACAAGTCGGCACATTCCCATGCCACCTCATCTTTCCCCCTCGCTTCAATCAACTCGTCAAGCTCTTCCTTGAGCTTGGCAACGAGAAGCTTCTCGTCGTCAAATAACCGCTTGGTGTATGACCCTTGAGGCGCATCCTTGATCCGCGCAGCAAGCGTATTGTCCAACTTGGCCAAGCCAGTGCCAATGGAAACGCTGTCGCTCTTCAACTGGCCGTCGCCAAAACAGGTAAAGTTGGTTTCCTGGTGGCAGAACCCAAACCCATCTTTTGGCTCAACCACAAATTGCACCACATCCGAGTCGCAGTCCACGGCGATTCTCACCAATTTCTGGGTGGCCCCGCTAGTGGCGCCCTTGTACCATAAACCCGACCGCTTCCTTGACTGGTATACACCCACCTTTTCCTCAATGGCGGCGGCAATCGACTCCTTGGACGAGTATACAATCCCAAGTGCCGTGTACGATGGTGCTGGAGTGGTGATCAACGACGTGTACAACCCATCCTGTCTATCGGTCACCAATGTGCTGATAAAGACCTGGGATATCGACACCTTGTCTGCTGGCGCCGTTTTCTTTGTCGTCAAGTTGGCTGCGGGCAAGATTGGAATCAACCCCGACTTGGCGGCATCATTCGCGGTCTCCTGAGTAAACTTGGCCTTGACATAAACGTCTCTGTTTCCACCATTGCGGTAGTTGACAGCCGTTTCAGGGCTTGAAAAGATGAGCGATGCTTTTGTTTCGTTGAGTGTGGTTTCGCTTTCAACTACCACGCCAAACCGGTGCTCGGGCAACCCTGTTGCAACCACCAACTCGTCGTACTGCTTTTGCGAAATAAACACCTGCTTGATCCCCACATTCAACAATTCAACCACCTGGTCGGCGGTTATATTCTTATCAGTGGCATCCACAAGAACGTCCACGCTAAACTGTTGTAAAAAGTGTTTTGTAGGCTTGACCGAGTCAAAGGGAAAGAGCAACTGTCCCACCAACCCAAACTCGTTAATGGTCTCGGTATCGTCTGGCGACGACACCAATGGCAAAATAGGAAACGGCATGGTTGATACAGTTGGAGAAACTTTTTTTTTTTTTTTTTTTTTTTTTCTATTTCTTTTCACCATCTTCAATTTTTTCAATCTGAGTCATTTTGCAATTTACCGTATACACGACCTATATACCCCCCTCCTCCTCTGAGACAAACAGCCATAAGGCTATCCCTAAAAGTTAAACTCGCTCTTAAACTGGTTCAAGTCCATATTGGGCTTCACCAACTCCAACAAGTCTCTCCTCTCCATAGCAATAAACGCCCGCTTCAAAGTCTCTGTCAAAGCCGTGCTCTGGTTGTGGTTCAACGTGCTTACAGTGTCCACCCCTTCAACTTGGTGCATGGACAAGCCGCTCAATAAATGCTCGGCCGCCTCCTTGTAGCACCCAATGTTGATACACGACACGCCCAAGTTGTACCTGGCCCTGACAAAAGACGGCTTCAACTGCAACGCCTTAAAGTACGCATCCACCGCTTCTTCCGACCGGTTCGAGTTGGCCAACGACGCGCCGAGCCGGTTCCACAACACGGCATCGTCCGGCCGTATGCTCAACGCGGCCCTGAAGCAGTCAATGGTCTTGTCAAAGTCCTCGTTGGCGTAAAACAACACCCCGAGCCCCATCTGCACGTCGGCGTCCATGCTGGCTTGGTTGGGCGACAACTGCGCCGCCTTGAGAAACAACTCGGTAACCCGCTTGTTCAACGAAAACCGGTCCTCGTCGGTGATGGCCGGGTTCTCCTGTCTCGCCTTGTCGGCAACCTGGGGGTACTTGGTGCTGATCCACCGCTCCAACGTGGCAAACGCCGCATTGTCATACCCCTCGTTGATATACGAGATGGCCAAAGTCATCAACGCCTCCGGGTTCTCGGGGTTCAACGCCAAACACTTTTCCAACGCACTGATGCCGGCAATCTCCTTTTCGTTTTGCGTCTGCACCTCCCCCAACTTTAACCACGCGTCAACGTGGCTCTCGTTTCGCTGGATAGCAGCCTCAAACGCCAAGGCAGCCTCGGACAATTTGGCGCCATTCTGCATCAACTCAAGCCCAATCTCATACGGGTCTACGTCCTTGGGCAAGTCCAAAAACTGGTTGGTCTGTTTGTCCTCAAACTGGTAATCGCCAAAGTGAGCTCTGGTGGACACGTACTTGGCAAAATCCTTTTCCCATTGGTTCAAGTCCGCGGGGTACGTGCCCCCCTGCGTGCTCTTGAATGCCTCATACTGCTGACTGATAAAGTCGTTCTCCACCTCTTCCGAGTTTAAGCTGTCCCACACCTCCTGGAACGTTGCTTGGTACTTGTCATCAATAACAAACTCGGGTGAGTTGGCCCGTTGCTGTTCTTCCTCGGTCACCGTCATGTGTTCCAACTCCTCAATCGATTTGAACTGGTTGTCCCAGTCGATTTGCTGTTCCTGGCTCTGTGCCTGTGCTTGTTCTTGTGCCTGCGGCTGTTGTTGTTGTTGTTGTTGTTGCACCTGTGGCTGCTGCATTGTCATGTTCATCATTGGACGGTAGTTCATTCTCATAGGCATGGGGTTGTACTGTGGTTGGGGTTGTTGTTGGTGCTGCTGGTGCTGCTCGGGTCTAAACTCGTTGGCCCACTGTGCATTGATGGGACTGGCACCAGAAGCAAGCTGGGCAGTTTGTGAAACGGGGGAAACACTATTTTGCGCCTTAAAGTCGGCAGACCAGGCGTGTTGCTGTGCCAGCGGTCCCGGGTGCGCTTGACGTGGCCCCTGCTGCTGCTGCTGCTGCTGCTGAAGCGCATTCAACTCGTGTCTCATTGGCTGAAACTGGAAACTGCCGCCGCTATTGTTCATAAACTGGCTCAAGCTCTCTCTGTCCCTCCCGCTCATGACATTATCCTTTTTAAACCCTTGATTATTGATCAACTGGGGCTGGTTGGAACCTTGTTGTTGCAACGATCTGTCCTGCTGCGTATGCTTGTTGAACTGCGCCACGGCATTTCCATTAACTGAGCATTCTGAGCCGCCACCGATAAATGACATGTTGTACTGGTTGAATTTGGTTGAATCTGGTGGGTGTTGGTGTGGGGGGCGAAGAAGAAAATGTGACTTGAATAAATTGGATCGATTAATCTCTCCTCGTTCCCCACCGAAAAAAAAAAAATTGTGTGTGTGTGCACAATCACATGCCGAGGAATGGGGTGAGGCTGCAATTACCCGAACAACAACAAACAACTGACACAAGCATCGAGGCCGGCCTCATTCACTACACGAAGCCAAGAGGTGGACTACAAATAACCATGTATATTTGGTTCATCATTCGTTTGTTTGTTGTTTCGCCAGCATTTGCTGTTTCCCCCTTTTATTTTATTTTCTTTTTTTAAAAACCGTAATCAAGCCTAACCTGCCTATATTTGTCTAATGGGCCACCTTTGGAGCCGTTGGCAACTCCTTCAACGAAGTCCTAATGGCGTCTACGCCCTTTAACAAATCCTCCTCGCTAATCACCAATGGTGGGGCCAACCGGATAATGTCGTCGTGGGTGGGCTTGGCCAAAACGCCGTGGTCCTTCATGAGCAAGCACAAGTCCCAGGCGGTGCGGCCATTGGCCTTGGAGTCGTCAATCACAATTGCCGACAACAACCCCTTGCCTCTGACCTCGGTGATAATGCCGTTCGACTCGGCCTGCAACTGTTCGAGCTTTGACCGCAACAACTCGCCCAACTTTTCCGACCGCTCCACCAAGTTCTCGTCCTTCACCACCTGCAACGCAGCAATGGCCACTCGGCACGCCAATGGGTTGCCGCCATAGGTGCTTCCGTGCGAGCCGGGCTCCAAGGTCAACATAATCTCTTTGGACGACAACACGGCCGACACTGGCATAACGCCACCCGAGATGGCCTTGCCCAACAAGACAATGTCGGGCTTGACGCCCTCAGAGTGCTCGTAGCACAACATCTTGCCGGTTCTGGCAACACCGGTTTGGATCTCGTCACAAATCAACAACACATTGTGCTTTCTGCACAACTGTTGCACGCGGGGCAAGTAGTCCTTGGGAGGCACAACAATACCAGCCTCGCCCTGGATCGGCTCCAACAAGATGGCGGCAATCTTGTCGCCGGCATTGGCAAATGCCGTCTCGACATCCTCAATAACGCCATACCTCAACAATGTGCCCTCTGCCTCGCCGGGGATTTGCGGACCAACGCCGGCCAAGTAGGGGCCAAAGTCGGCGGTGGCATCGGGGTCGGTCGACATGGAAATCACCCCCAACGTTCTTCCGTGGAAATTATTGACGGCCGAGAGAATAATGGCCTCGCCAGCGGGGATGCCCTTCTTCACGTACCCCCACCGTCTGGCCAACTTCAACCCCGTCTCAACAGCCTCGGCGCCAGTGTTCATGGGCAACACCATCTCATAGTCAAAGTACTCGGTGATATACTTGGCATACACGCCAAACACGTCCGACGAAAATGCCCTCGAGCACAATGTCAATTTGCTGGCCTGGTCCACCAATGCCTCCACGATTTTCGGGTGGCAGTGGCCCTGGTTGACCGCAGAGTATGCCGACAAAAAGTCCAAGTACTCCTTGCCCTCGGGGTCCCACACATGGGCGCCCTTGGCCTTGGTGAACACCACGGGCAATGGGTGGTAGTTGTGAGCAGAGTATTCCTCTTCGTATTGTGTAGCAGTCTTGGAAGACACGTTAAAGTTGAGTGACATGGTGATGATGATCTAGTCTGGTCTGATCTGGTAGGTGCAACTGAATAAAGGAGAATAAAAGAGAAAAATTTTCCAACTGAGAATGAAAGGGGGGAAGTGGGATGAGGTGGGATGGGTGGTGGTCTTTATATATGTTGACCCCGTCGTTCTCTACTGCTGTACACTGCCGTGCTTCTCTGGCCAGGCCCGGCCCCCGCGATTTTGTTGGCGTTGCCGCTTTAATTTTCGGTTCGTCGGGAGATCCAGAACCGGAAATTGTCAGCGAGGAAAAGAGACGGGGGAAAAAGAGAGAGAAAGATCGTTGTCACGTGGGGTGTAGGGCACTTTACAAAAAATGCCTTGCAGGTTTCAACATCTCCACATGTCCCAGCAGGGGGTGGTGGTCAAACATGAAACCAGACATGCCATCCCTACCTATGGCTGTATATGCGTTTTCCCTCGACTTCCTGATTAGGAATCTTTCATCTGTTGCCGCCAGTACCAGCACAATCAACTGTGCGTGCGCCGTGGCTAATTTCCACCTTTGCTTCTTCTTCTGCCCTCCCCCCTTTTCAGACAAATGAAAATATTCCATTCTTGCACCAGTAGTCTAGTCTAGTCTAGTCACGCTTGTTTCTTCATTGGCAACAGCACCACTACACCCCCGCCCCACACACACGCAAGGTCATTCCCACGCCAACATGTCGCAGCATAGTACGAAGCGCGTAATGTACGCGCAGCCGCAACCGCAAGACGTCAATCCCGACGTGGCCGCCCTACCCTTTGTGGCCATGAGGATAAGAAAGGCAGTTGCCGAAGGCTACAAGCTTCCCGTGCAGTATGACAGAGAGCCGTTGCCCAGCCACTTATCCAAGCCACCCGCCTTGTCCAATGCTGGCTCAACTATTGACGGCTCGGCCAGTAACTTGGAGGAATGGAATAGCTACTACAAGATCAACAATGCGCCGGTGCAGACGTTGCCAGAGTATGGCGGCTCAAACAACCCAAACAAGAGAAAGTTTGACAATGTGGAGATTAGAGACGTTTCGGAATTTGAAGCAAAGTACGGTCAGTTGAGGTTTAACGAGGAGTTTTGAGCCACCCCTTTTGTTTTGTCCAGAACATCACACAACCGTCTGTCCCCTCCTCTCCCCTTAGTTCTTGTTTTCTTTATCCTTAGTGATGGAGCTCCTGGACGAGCTTCCGCTTTATGGTTTGTCTTTTCTCACCCTGTACTTTTCTTTTATCATATAGTTTTGCCAATAGATTGTCTTTTTGTACTCACACTATGCAACGCCTCTTACTGGACAATGCCTCTACACTCTTGTACACTCTTGTACACTCTTGTACACTCTTGTATACTCCTCTATACTCCCCCCAGCGTATCTTCTTCCCCCCTTCCCCCTGTCGTTTCCTTCTCGTATCTACCGCGTTCCTTTTTTGCCTAAAAACGTCAAAAAAAAAACGGCCCTGCTTGTTGATACACCACCATCAACACCACCACAACCACCACAGTCACCACAACCACCACCACGATAGGTCATGTTTTTTTTCAAACACTTGCGGTACAACGCTCTACTACCCTTCCGCAACCTATCGGTACAAGACAAGATCCTCCTATTCATCCGGCTATTCACCTGCCTCTCGGCCCTCGCCTACACCCTCGCCTGCTTGGTCGCTCCTGCCTTCACCAACAGCACCTATCTCGCCCGTATCAACTGCTCCCACCTAGATGTGTCGTACGGCTTGTACAAGTCTTTGCGTAACTCGGTCACGCTCGCTCCCAACATCCTCTCGGACCGCGGCAACTATGCTCCATCCGGCAACTCCTTGACCAACTCGGAAATATCCTTGCTCACAAACTATGCCGAGAGTCAAGTCGCGGGGGCCCCGCAGTACTGTATCACGTCGCTATGGTCGTGGTGCTACGGCAACTACGAGGCGTATGAGGAGACCGACAGCTCCGGCAATGTCCACTCCAAGAAAAAGAATGAGGTGTTGACTTGTGTGCGCAAGACTTCCGACTATGTCTTTGACTACCGCGCCGAGTTGACCCAGATTGGCTTGCAGAGTATATTGGCATATGCATACCAATCGTCCAACTATACCGATGAGGAGTACCAGCTGACGGTCCTGGACCGCCACAACCGGTACCGCTTGGTTCCGTCGGCCATCGTGTTCACCTGCGTGTCGCAGTTTGCCCTTTTGGTTGTCACCTTGATTGTGTATGCCAACCGAGGCAACAAAAAGGACCTTTCGGGGATCCCCGCAGTCGTGCTCCACGTGATTGCCCTCGTATCCCTTGCCTCGTGCTTGAGCATGATTATTGGCTCGGCGATTATGGCCAACATTTTACTTGTCACGCGCAAAGAAGTTGCCTCCAAGCTCGGCGATTTTGGCGTCACGTTCCAGATTGGGACCGTCTGGTTTGTCCTCATGTGGCTCGCAATGGGCCACGCCATTTTGTCGTGTGCGTCGTGGACAATGCCCATGTGGTGCGCAAATCCAACCCTTGAATACGACGGGTACGAAGATCTCACCGTTGGCGACTCGATTGAGGAAAAGTCCCGCTTCGATGGCCTCAAACGCATTGTCAAAGACCGGGCCAAGCGTGTGAGATTGGTTGTGGGTGGGGACGAGCAGGAGGATGAGCCACAAGCTTCAACCTCGAACCACGCCAACAAAAAGGGGCCTTTGTCTGAAGGCACCACCACCTTCCAAACTCATCGGCCCAGCTTTGTGCACAATGCCGAGCACGAAGAGAGCGAGTTGCGAAAGCTTGGCGAGACGCTCTCGAAAAAGACATCCGTCCGTCGAATGAAAACAACTAGGAGAAAAGCCGGGGCGTTTGCCGCCGAAAAGAGTCCGTTTGTTGAAGGTCTTGAGAATCCATTTGTTCAAGAAGAAGTGTTTGATGGGTACCGGAGCGGGTCGGTGTCACGATCGGCTTCAGACAAGAGGACCCAAGTTCGGCCTGCTGATGATCCGGCTATAAACCCATTTAATGACCACCCTTCTGATCGAAACTCGTACCTTGACGACACTGAATTAGAATTGCTCGACCACCAAATGTTTACCTTGCAACAAGTAACTGAGAGAAAGTAAGAAATTGCTCTAGAGGAAAATGGGGGGCGGGGGTCGAGAAAAGCTCCCCTACTTTTTTTTTTTTTTTTGCAACCACAAACATGAAAAAGGACCCTGAGAAGCAAGAAGCGCCGGCAAAGTCATTCAGCATATGGAACCTTGTTGAATTCATTGCCCTAATCCTATTCCTCCTTGCCTCGTGCATTTGCCTCTTTTCCTGCTCCAGTTTCTTCCCACAAGGTCAACCCGCTTTCCAGCTCACGATCCAGCCCGACTCTGTGTTTGCCCAAAACGTTGTCCAGCTCATCCAAGAAGGGTTACGGTTTGTCACCTACCTCTCCAACGACTTGAACATTTACAATGAAACCGTTCCCGATGCCTACCTCGCCGCCATTGACTCGTCGTTTGAAAACAGTTGCTACCAGTTCAACGTGTTTGGCTTTTGCCGCATTGCTGAAACCGCCAAGCATTGCTACAATGGCGAGGGGATCAATGTGGTTGCGTCGTTTGTGCAGGATATCGGCATGCAATTGGGCAAGATCACGACCCAGCCCGACGCCGCCCTGGTGAGCAAGAGGTTGGTGAATGTGTTTTACAATGTGGTTTCCCAAATGTGCCGCCGCAAGGAAAACTGCATTTTGCACACCTACAACGGCGTGGGACGGGGATTGCAGTATGCCGGTTGCTTTGTGTTGGCGTGCTGTGGTGCGGCTATCTTGGCCAGCGTGGTGGAGATGCTCATTACCTGTTGCGGCTCGAGGAGAAGAATGTCGGCGTTTAGAGCAGCGTGTGTGATTTTTGCCTTGCTCGCCGCCAATGCCATTTGCTTGGTCATTTTCGCCGTGCAGGATCCCTTGGCCAAATTGGCGGGCCAGTACGCCGTGGGGAAGCTCGAGTTTGAGTACACAAACTGGGTGCTCTGGAATATAGTGGGGGTCTTGAGTCTAGTTGCAGTATTTAAAGTAATACACAAATGAGGTTTAGTTATACACCTTTTTGAACGCTTGCTCAAAGTCGGCAATAATGTCATCGATAAACTCGGTACCAATGGACAATCTAATCAACCCCTTGGTGACACCGCTGGCCAACTTTTCCTCGTCGCTCAATTGTTGATGGGTGGTGAACCATGGGGCAATGACCAAGGTCTTGGAGTCTCCGACATTGGCCAAGTTGGAAGCAATTTCCAAATTGTCAACCAACCGTGGCGACGCTTCGTCAAAGGGGTCATTGGAGGTCTTGGCCAAGTCCTTGACGGTAAAGGCCAAAGCGCCACCGAAAAACTGGGCATTGTTGTTCAAGTACTTTTTCGACAACTCGTGCGACTCGTGCGATGGCAATCCCAAGTAGCTCACCGACTCAACGTGGGGGTTCTTTTCCAACCACTGCGAGAGCTTCAACGCATTGTACGACTGTCTCTCGACTCTCAAGGAAAGCGTTTCCAACCCTTGCAAGAGCAAAAAGGCGCCAAATGGGTTCAAGGCGGGGCCCAAGTCTCTCAACAACTCGATTCTCAAGTGGCCAATAAAGGCAGCCTTGCCCAACGCTTCGCTCAACACCAACCCGTGGTACCCCTCGCTTGGCTTGCTAAACTGGGGGAACTTTTCCGGGTACTCGGTCCAGGGGAAATTACCCGAGTCAACAACGACACCGGCAATGGTGGTGCCGTGGCCGCCAATCCACTTGGTGGCCGAGTGGACCACAATGTCAGCACCGTGTTTGAGGGGGTTGATCAAGAACCCACCGGCGCCAAAGGTGTTGTCAACAACCAAGGGGATGCCGTGGTCGTGCGCCAACTTGGCAATCTTTTCAAAGTCAGGGACATTGTACTTGGGGTTACCAATGGACTCGAGGTAGATGGCCTTGGTCTTGTTGTCAATCAACTTGGCAAAGTCCTCGGGGGCATCGCCATTGACAAACCGGGCCTCGACGCCAAATCTCTTGAATGCCACCTTAAACTGGTTGTAGGTACCGCCGTACAAGTAGCTGGTGGAGATGAAATTGTCACCAGCGTGGGCCAAGCCGGCAATGGCCAACAATTGCGCCGACTGGCCAGACGACGTGGCCAAGGCGCCGATACCGCCCTCCAAGGCGGCAATTCTCTGCTCAAAGACATCGTTGGTGGGGTTCATGATCCGCGAGTAGATGTACCCGGGGGTCTCCAAGCCAAACAATTGGGCGCCGTGCTTGGAGTCATCAAACACAAACGAGGTGGTGGCGTAGATGGGAGGGGCTCTAGGCTGGTGTGGCTTCTCGACTGGCTGGCCCGCGTGCAATTGAAGAGTATCAAAGTGGGATGGCATGGTTGTGGTGGTGGTGAAGAAATAAAAAAAAAAAGGAGTTGTGGACAATAGTGGGAGGCGGAACGATATTTATAACAATGGCTCGAGTAGAGTCGTATTATTACAGGGGCGGAAGAAGAGAAGAGACTCCTGTGGGGCGGGAGAGAGACTCGTGAGTATTACGTGATTTCCACTCCCTATTATTTTTGTAACCCCTTTCTCCTCAGTTCTCCTCCACTACTGTGGCGTCACAGCCAAAAATTATGCCGGAGCGCAATCGGCCCAGAACTCAGTGCCAGCCGGGAGAGACACAACAACAATAATAATAATAGACGCAACAACCTGCCGAAATGGAACAAGCGTGCCAAACAGCAGAGACAGGCAGTACCATGTCTAAACCGGTTGAACAACAGTTTGTGCAATAATTGTACTAAACAACGGAGTTACCTCCCCACCCAGTTGTTGACTGGCAATGCCCCCCCCCCGAAAAGTATGATTGAGCCATACACGACCTGCCATCCTCCCAAAACGGTAAACATGTATACAAACATTTGCATCTACACCAATCCACCATGTCCTACCAATGCAACGGCACGACAGCGAAGGGGGCTAGGTGTAGGATAAAGGTCGAGTCTGTCACTGGCTACTGCCACTACCACATCCACCAAAGCAACCAGAACCAAAACCAAAACCATAAGAACCACCACAATGCGACCACGCAGTCTACGAAACCCGCTTCGTCGGTTCTGGGATACATTTACATCTACACCATGACCAGCTTTCTTCAAAAATCACTGGCACCATTCAAGGTCAAGAATCTTCCTGACGCGTCAAAGAGAAAACAGGACAAGTGGGTCGATTTCAAAGCAAAAAAGAGCCGGTATATTCTTGTCAAAATAGGCATGACTACGGGAACGGCAAGCAAGCGGATCAAGCAATGGGAAGAAAAGTGTCACCACAAATTGACCAACATTGGTCCCCAACGTGGCCGGGAAATTGTGGTGGAGACGCAAAGTCTCTGGCAGAGACTTGCGTGTTTGAGTTTGGAAGAGCCAGAGTACCGCCGGTTCAGGGATGATGGGTTCTACTGCGCCAAAAACCTCAAGCAAGTTGAACAAACAATACACCAGACACTTTGGAAGTGGTATGGCAAGGGAGACGTATACTGCATTGGATGTGCTCAGGAAGAGGGAAGGAATGAAAAGGGAAGGAATGAAAAGGGAAGGAATGAAAAGACAAGCAATGAAAAGGGAAGGAATGAAAAGGCAAAACAAAAAGACGTTCCCTTTCAAACCAACTACAATGTCCACGTCGAATGGTTTCTCGTCCCCAAGCAAGACCTACATCAAGTATACCAACTTATAGACACCACATGCGTCCAACTCGGGTAAACCAAATCATCTTCTAACTTTTTCTTTTATTTTTTCTTGTTTACTGCTACAAAATATACTCCCTTTTCTTGGTCACAAATCAGGTGTTCATATAAGTGGATGGGTCAACACCCTCTTCTGGAAACTCGGTGATTTTAACGTCGAATCTGCTTTGGATCTTTTCCAAAACCTCTTCATCCTCCTTGGACGACACAAACGAAACGGACAAACCCTTGGTACCGAATCTGCCGGCTCTGCCCACTCTGTGCAAGTACTGGTCAGCCTCGTTTGGCATGTCGTAGTTGATGGCCAAGTTGATTCTTTCAATGTCAATGCCTCTGCCGAAAACATCGGTGGAAACACAAATTCTCTTGTTGAACTCCTTAAAAGATCTGTACCTCTCGATTCTTTCCTCCTGCGGCAAGCCAGAGTGCACGGCAATGGAGGGAAAGTTGCACGAACACAACAACTTGTTCAACTCATCGGCTCTTTGGGTGGATCTGACAAAGATAATCACCTGGTTGAACTCCAACGAGTCCAACAAGTCAGACAACTTTCTATTCTTTTCCTTCTCCTCCAACCTAATGTAGTACTGCTGCAACCCGTGCAAGGTCAACTTGGCCTCGTCGTCAACGTAAATCTCCAACGGGTTTTGCATAAACTTTTTGCACACGGGACGAATCTCTTGCGACAATGTGGCGGAAAACATCATAACCTGCTTTTGGTGAGGGGTGGCGCGGAAAATGTCCTGCACGTCTCTTCTCATGTCGATGGCCTCCAACACCTTGTCACACTCGTCAATCACAAACGACTTGACATTGTTCAACCTAATGGCCTTTTCCTCAACCAAGGCGTGCAATCTCCCTGGGGTGGCCACGACAATGTGGGGACAAGTGTCCTTGTTCTTCAACTTTTCAATGTCCTTCTTGATGGGGATCCCACCGTAAAACACCTCCGTCTTGACGTCGGGCATATACTTGGAGAATCTAGCGTATTCGTTTCTGATTTGGTACGCCAACTCTCTGGTGTGGCAAATGACCAAGGTGGAAATCTCGCCGGGGACGGGGTCCAATTGCTGTAAAGTGGACAACACAAACACGGCCGTCTTACCCAACCCCGACTTGGCCTGGCACAACACGTCGGTGCCCAAGATGGATTGCGGGATACAAACCTGTTGCACCTCAGAGGGGTGCTCAAACCCGCAATCGCCAATAGCCCTCAACAACTCCGGCTTCAAGAGGAAATCTCTAAACCCAGTGGCATGGATACCAACATAAGAGCCTTTCTTGTCGGCATCCTTATCACCAGCCGTAGCGGCTGCTTCCTCGCCTGCCTGCTGCGTGGTGGTGGATGGAACGGCAATTTCTTCCGAATCAGAATAGTCTAATAATTCTTCTTGACCTTCGTGAGACATGATTGGATGGATAAAAGATGAACTGGTGGGCTAAAGTATGTTGTTGGCCTTTTTTTTGTTTTTTTTTCACTCGTGTTGGATTTCGACGCTGGCTGGTTTTGGTCAAAGAGAGAAGGAAGAAAAAAAAGGTCGTGTGTTTTGGTCACAGATCTGGACTCTTTCTTTGCTCATCAAAAGATCAACCAACGTGTAACAACCACCACCAACAACCACCACCAACAACCACCAAAGACCAGAACCAAAACAGAACCAAAAAAAAAAAAAAAGCATGTTTAGATTAGTCAGGATTACTAGGGCGGCCTCGTGTATGTCCCCAATTGCTACTCGGCGTATAGCGCCCGTCAGATCCTTTTTTGGCGTCCCCTCTACGCCAGCAGACCAGCAGCAGGCGTTTGAAAAGGTGAAAACTGTTGTTCAGGCCAACCCCGAGTTGATGAAATTGGTGGTGGACCTCAAAACCATGCTCGAGGGAAAGGGTCTTGTTCCAAAGGATGGATCCCGCCCGGGTGTTATGCAGATGATGAAGTGGCTTTCCGATAAGGAGATTAGAGACCAGGGCGCCAAGATCAACGAGTACTTGCAGACCCATGACTTGGGCATCACCAAGGACGAATTTGCCAGCATAAGCAACTTTGTCGTTCAAAACCAGTCATTGGATGGCGATGAAAAGAAGTAGTGTGTGTGTGTGTGTTGGCTGTGGCTGTCTCTCTGTACATAATCCTATATACTGCTTCTACTTTTTGGCAAAGGAGGCGGAAATCACCGCTGCTTCTTCAATGCCTCTGGCAATGGCGCTTCTCAACCCCTTATCTTCCATCTTGAGCAATCCACCAATGGTGGTCCCCCCGGGAGTACACACTTTTGACTTCAACGCGGCGGGGTGCTCGCCCGTCTCCAACACCATCTTGGCCGTCCCCTCCATGACTTTGGCGGCACAAACAGAGGCCACGTCGTAGGGCATGCCCATGCGCACGGCGCCGTCAATCATCGATTCCATCATGAGCAAGCAAAAAGCGGGTCCGGACCCCACGAGCGAGGTGGCAATGTCCATGTTTTTTTCGGGAATCTTGACCGTCATCCCCACGGGCTCAATCAACTTCATCACCAAATCCTGATCCTCTTGGGTAACCTCGGGTGCAAACGCGATGCAAGCAGTGCCGCAGCCAAATCGGGCAGGGGTGTTGGTCATCACCTTGGCCACGTACGGCGTAAAGATGGAAAGCTCCTTGATGGTGGTTCCCGCAAGCAACGAGATCAACAACTGTTTCCCCGTCAACGAGTCCTTAACCTCCTGGTAAATCGATTCGTACATAAACGGCTTGCACCCCAAGATAATAACGTCGGCCTCGGCCACCGCCTTGTTGTTGTTCACCACGCCAGCAGAGACAGTGACCAAGTCGTGTTTGGCAAACACCTCCTTCAACTTTTCCTCTTCGTTGGGGACGGTGCAAGCAATGATTTTTTTCGGGTACGGTTCAAACTGGGCTTTGAGCACCGCTGAGGTCACGGCCGTCCCCATAACACCGCATCCCAACACGGCGATTGTATAGTCCTTTGTCATCTCAAATGTGTGTGTGTTGGTGGTGCTAGTGGTGGTGGAGGGAATGAAAATTTTTGTTTGCCAGCATTGACTCTCCACTTTATAGATTTGGTGCGTCGTCGCTTGCAACTGCTGTTGGGGAAAAGAGATGTCCAGCCGGGGGTGATGATGATGATAGTCGGCTACCCAATTGGGAAGGCGACGCCCGGATGGTGATAAAGTATAAATGGGAAAGCAAGAGGAATGGTCAGCGGTGTAGGTGATGATACCCACCACTCCTCTCTCTCTCTCTCTCTCTCTCTCTCTCTCTCTCTCACCCCCTATCTCTCTCTCTCACCCCCTATCTCTTTCTCTGCCCACCACCTGACTATCACAGCGGAAATGGGAGTGTGTGCGTGTAATTGTGGGAGGGAAAAAAAAAAAATCGTGGAAAGGACTGGCATGTCCTCATATAGGAGTAAGTGAGCTTGTGTTACAAAAGTCGAATCTATATTTGCACAATCTATTCTTATACTTGGAAAATCCAAAGTCGCTGAAAGCTAGCTGGTTTGTTTGACACCCATATCGTTTGCCGTTCCATTCCGAATTTGTGCTGGTAATTTTTGCAACAAGCAACTGGTTTCATTCTGCCCCCGCCCTTTGAAAGTTGCCCAAATGTTTGACAAGCTGTTGCTCACCCCTTGTCCGGTGTTGCAGCCCACCGATGCCGAGTTTGCTGACCCTATCGGGTACTTGAGCAGCCCCGCCATATCGCAGTTGGGGGTCCAGTACGGTCTCGTCAAGATTGTGCCGCCTCCCAACTGGAAGCCGCAGTTCACCATCTCGCCCGGGTTCAAGTTCCATGTACGGAAGCAGGTGATTAGTGACTTGGGCATCACCACGAGGTCGCGAAACTTTTTCCGAGAAAACATCAATCGGTTTTTGAAAATGAGAAACAAGAGACCGCTTCGGTTGCGGTTCACGGTGGCTGGGACGCGCATCTACTATTACGACCTCTATGTCGAGGTGGAAAAGTATGGCGGGTACGACGAGATGACGCGGGACAGGTGGCGGGCCCTCAATGTCAAGTTTGGCATTGACGAGCACTCGCGCGGGATTGAAAACGAATACTTTGCCACCATCAAAAACTATGCCAGTTATTTGCACCACAACCACGCGTACGATTTCCCCGATTCTGATTCCGAGGACGAGTTGAACAATTGTTTGGTGTGCGGCGATCATGACCGGCCCAGCGAGACGCTTCTTTGTGACAATTGCGACAATGCGTACCATATGAAGTGCTTAAACCCGCCGTTGGATCGGGTGCCCACCAATGACTGGTACTGCGACAAGTGCTTGATTGGCACGGGGGAGTATGGCTTTGACGAGGACCCCAGTGTCAAGTATACCATCCCCGAGTTTTACGCCATGTGCAAGGAGTTTGAGGCTGAGTTTGTCCAGGAGTACAATGCCGGTGTGCCGCTCACGGTGGACGAGATTGAGCGCAAGTTTTGGTCGTTTGTCGACATTGACAAGAGCGACTTGGAAGTCAAGTACGGGGCCGATATACACAATTTGAAACCGGGGGAGATTAGCGGGTTCCCCATGGCAAACACGCCCGGGGTCGACTTGTCCAACCCGGTGGCGCAGTACTATATCAACCATCCGTGCAACTTGACAAAGCTACCCTTTGCCCAGGGGTCGTTGTTGAACTATATCAACACGTCGATTTCCGGCATGACGGTTCCCTGGATCTATATTGGCTCGTTGCTCTCAACCTTTTGCTGGCACGTGGAGGACCACTATACGCTATCGGCCAACTACTGCCACTTTGGCGCCACCAAAAAGTGGTATGGGATCCCCAGCAGCTTTGCCGATCGGTTTGAACAGGTGATGCGGGACTCGGCGCCCGACTTGTTCAAGAAGCAGCCGGACTTGCTACACCAGTTGGTGTCGCTAATGTCGCCAACAGAATTGGTTGCGCGTGGCATACCTTGTGTGTATGCCGACCAGAACCCCAACGAGTTTGTCGTCACCTACCCTAGGGTGTACCATGCGGGCTTCAACTGTGGGTTCAACTTTAACGAAGCGGTCAACTTTGCCATGGACGATTGGCTCGAGTTTGGCGAAAAGTCGGTGAATGACTATAGGGTGATCAAGAAGGAGAATGTGTTTAGTCACTATGGGTTGGTGGAGAATATACTAAAGAGGAGCGACTCGGTTGCGCTTGTGGCCAAGAGTTTGGCGAGCTTTGAAAAGTTTGTCAATGCGCAGAGTGACTTGTTGCTGCAGCTTGACAAGGCAAAGTGTGTGGTGGAGTACCGGCCAAAGACGTACAAGGCGCGAAACCACGACCGTGAGCAAAGGGGTGAGCGGTCGGTGGTGGAGGAAGAAGAAGCAGAGGATGAGGTGGAGAGGTTGTGCAGCCACTGCAAGACCCACTTGGGTTACCAATACGTTGTTGTCAGCAAGCAGCTGCCCAAACGGTCGCATTTGCCTACACCCGAGGCATCGCCGCAGGAACAGGTGAATGCGTGGGGCGGTGTCGTCAAGGCAAAGGAAAGCACCAAAGCAGGGCGGGTTGCACAAACCGAGGCTGCAGTAAAGGTGGCGGCGTGTGTCATGGATGAGTTTGACCTTCTTATTACCAAGGCCAAGGAAGAAGCAAAAAGGGAAAAGCAGGAGGAACCCGAGCCGGAGAGAGAGCAGGAGAGAAAGCAGGAGAGAGAGCAGGAGAGAAAGCAGGAGAGAAAGCAGGAGAGAAAGCAGGAACAGGAGAAAGAGCACGAACAAGAACAAGAACAAGAGCAAGAGCAACAACAGCCAAGGAGGAAATCTAGGAGGTTACAGTCATTGGAAGAACAGCCAAGAAAGAGGACAAAGATGAGTAGAGTGAAGCCAAAGTGTAAGCGTGAGGGGGTTGAAGAGAATCTTTGTTTGAGCTGTGCATGTGCTATTGGTGTCCCCTCTGGGTCCAAGATTGTTTACACCAGTTCCATATCTCAATTGAGGGGGTTGATTGCCGAGGCAAAGAAACGAGTGGGTTTGATTTAGAGTGTATAGATGTATTTATGGCATGAGATTTTATGAGATTTTGTTGCAAATTCTGGGGAAAGTAGTAGGGATGGTCACAGGTGTCATCTTTTTCAAATGCTGTGGATGTTGTGTTGCCATTGCTTCTGCATCGGCTGTAGATGTTGGCAGATGCATCTGCTTTTGTTCCCGCCCCTGCTCCTCCTGCTCCTCCTGCTCCTGTTCCTGTTCCTGCTGCTGCATCCCACTGTTGGCGTTACTTTGGGTCCCTTTGCCCTGTCATTGACGACATTTTCTGTTTCCACCTACAGCGACATTACACCAATGTCTCTATTTTCTCTCTCCAATGAAAATCCGTCCCCTGGTCTTCTCCTGCATATACGCCACAGCTCTCCCTCCCAGGGACGCGATTTGATTGGTCAGTTTCCTGGTGGTTCCCCGGCACAAAACAAATTTTTCTCTTCTCCTTCTCACTTTCTTTCTCTATTGGCGCTCGCTCGCTCGCTCGCCCTTTGGGGGGTTTTGCCTGTTGGGCAGCGGCCACTTGGGCGTTGAAAAATTTATATACCTTTGGTTGTCTCTCTCTTTTGATTTCCCTCTCCTTTTTCTTCAACAACTAACAGTTTGACAATAATCTGACAATGGTTCTTCCAAGGTTATTCAACACTGCTTCACGCACTGCGTTCAACGCAGCTAAGCGTAATGTCATGTTCAACAGAGGTTTGGCCACTGCCACCCCAGCCCACGGTAAAGTTAGGTATGTTTCCCTATATTTTTTTTTTGGTTTAATTACCCTCAGGATTTCCCACCCATCCAGCCAAGGCTCTCTCACAATTGAGTCAAGCAGAGAGAGAGGGGGAGGGGGAGTTGGTGGGCAGCATAGCGACAGATGTATGATAGAGACAGAGACAGAGACACCCAATTGGTGGTGGGTGGTGATTGATGGATTACACCAAATAACCCTCGCCACGTTTGCCAGCTCGTGGTGAAGCAATTGGAAAAAAAATGCCACCACAGCTGCATATATGTGTGGGGAGGGCACCAATTCATTGGTGCCCTACCGGGTCTACTTCACCCACCAGTCTCTGCCACCTGAACCACGCTGTTGTGTCCCACCAAACCCTGTCCTCGTCTCATCCAATGAACGTTGGCAAAAAATTTGTTTTTCCGCCCAACGAATGGGAACGAAAAAAAAAATTGCACGCCACAGGGGAGTGTGAGAGAGTGAGAGTGAGACACACAGAGAGAGAGAGGAACCACTCTTTACAAGCTGGGTTCTCTGCCAAACACGAGTACTAACTAACAAACCACAGAGCCGTTATTGGTGCCGTTGTCGATGTCCAATTCGAAGAAGGCAACTTGCCCGCCATTTTGAACGCTTTGACCTTGAAGAATGGTGACCAGGACTTGGTTTTGGAGGTTGCCCAGCACTTGGGTGAAAACACCGTTAGAGCAATTGCTATGGACGGTACCGAAGGTTTGGTTAGAGGTACCCAGGTCAACGACACTGGTGCCCCCATCTCGGTCCCCGTTGGCCGTGGTACCTTGGGTAGAATTATCAATGTTGTTGGTGACCCAATTGACGACAGAGGCCCCATTGAGTGCAAGCAAAGAAACCCCATCCACGCCGACCCACCTGCTTTTATCGAGCAGTCCACCGCCGCTGAGGTTTTGGAAACCGGTATCAAGGTTGTCGACTTGTTGGCCCCATACGCCAGAGGTGGTAAGATTGGTTTGTTTGGCGGTGCCGGTGTCGGCAAGACTGTGTTTATCCAAGAGTTGATCAACAACATTGCCAAGGCCCACGGTGGTTTCTCTGTCTTTACCGGTGTCGGTGAAAGAACCAGAGAAGGTAACGATTTGTACCGTGAAATGAAAGAAACCGGTGTCATCAACTTGGAGGGTGACTCCAAGGTGGCCTTGGTGTTTGGTCAAATGAACGAGCCTCCTGGTGCCAGAGCCAGAGTTGCCTTGACCGGGTTGACCATTGCTGAATATTTCAGAGACGAGGAAGGGCAGGATGTGCTTTTGTTTATCGACAACATTTTCAGATTCACCCAAGCCGGTTCTGAAGTGTCGGCCTTGTTGGGTCGTATCCCATCCGCCGTCGGTTACCAGCCAACCTTGGCCACCGATATGGGTCTTTTGCAAGAACGTATCACCACCACCAAGAAGGGTTCCGTCACCTCTGTCCAAGCTGTCTATGTCCCAGCCGATGACTTGACCGATCCTGCCCCAGCCACCACCTTTGCCCACTTGGACGCCACCACCGTCTTGTCCAGAGGCATTTCTGAGTTGGGTATCTACCCCGCCGTCGACCCCTTGGACTCCAAGTCGAGATTGTTGGATGCTGCTGTTGTTGGTAAGGAACATTATGACGTTGCCACCGGTGTCCAGCAAACCTTGCAAGCCTACAAGTCGTTGCAAGATATCATTGCCATTTTGGGTATGGACGAATTGTCTGAGGCCGACAAGTTGACTGTGGAGAGAGCAAGAAAGATTCAAAGATTCTTGTCGCAACCATTTGCCGTTGCCGAAGTCTTTACCGGTATCCCCGGTAAGTTGGTTAGATTGAAGGAGACTGTCCAGTCGTTTAAGGATGTGTTGGAAGGCAAGTACGACAACTTGCCAGAAAACGCCTTTTACATGGTTGGTGGTATCGAAGATGTCATTGCCAAGGCTGAAAAGTTGGCTGCTGAATCCAAGTAGGGTTTTTGAGAGCATACAGTCTACATTACAAAAATATACGTATATATTCATTATATCTGCAGAACCCTTGTGTGTGAGAATATTTTGGTGCGGGGGAGGGTAGGTGGCAGGGTTCAGGGGGCACAATCCTGGGACCAGCCATAGCCACCGCTTGTGATTCCATTGCTACTGCCACCGCTTGTGATTCCATTGCTACTGCCTCATCTTGTATGGTCCCAGATTCCCCAACCTTTTTTTTTTTCTTCTGGATCTTGACAGCAAGAGGTAAACAGAGAAAAAGAGAGAAGTTTTTCACCTTTCACCTTTCACCACATTCTCCTCACCAACAATGGCTTCGTTGGCAAATGTATGTGCACACCTCTCGTCATCGACAATGTTCCCGCATTTCCAGTACTAACCCAAAACATAGACCTTTTCGTTTCTCGACGACTCCAAGATCAATTGGAAAACCATCATTGTTGGCTTCACTGTTGGCCAATTTGTTTTCGAGTCGTATTTGCAATACCGACAATACCGCGTGTTGCAGCGGGTATCGCCACCGCCGTCAATCAAAAAGGAGGTGACCCAGGAAACGTTTGACAAGTCGCAAAAGTACTCTCGTGCCAAGGCCAAGTTTTCAATTGTCTCGGAAGTGTATGGGTTGGCCAAGAACCTTGCCATTATCAAGTACGATTTGTTGCCCCAGTTGTGGGGGTTCAGCGGCACCACGTTGGCCAAGCTTGCCGGATACTTGCCCTCATTTGTTGGCGGGCCCATCACCCAGTCGGTGGTTTTCTTTTTTTCCCTATCCATTGCCGGCACCATCACCTCCTTGCCATTTGACTATTACAAGAATTTTGTGTTGGAAGAAAAGTTTGGTTTCAACAAACAAACGGTTGCGCTTTGGGTCACCGATACCATCAAGTCGCTTGTGTTGACGGTTGTTTTGGGCTCACCCATTCTTGCCGGGTTTTTAAAGATTATTGATTACTTTGGCGACTCGTTTATCCTTTACCTCATGGGCTTTATCTTGCTTGTCAATTTGGTGGCAATGACAATTGTGCCCACCTTGATTCTGCCATTGTTTAACAAGTTTACCCCCTTGGAGGAAGGGGAATTGAAGGGCGCCATTGAAGACTTGGCTGTCAAGCAGGAGTTCCCCTTGAAAAAGTTGTTTGTGGTTGATGGATCCAAGAGATCTTCCCACTCAAATGCCTACTTTACGGGGTTGCCATGGAGCAAGCAAATTGTGTTGTTTGACACCTTGATTGAACACAATACCATTCCGGAAACCGTAGCCGTTTTGGCCCACGAAATTGGCCACTGGAAGTTGAACCACTTGCCCAAAATCTTGCTTGCCTCCCAGGGTCACCTTTTTGTGACCTTTTCCTTGTTTTCGGCATTTATTCACAACAAGTCATTGTTTGCTTCGTTTGGGTTTTTGCAGCAGCAGCCAACTATAGTTGGGCTTCTCTTGTTTTTTGACATTTTCCAGCCAATTGAGAGTTTTCTCACGTTTCTTATCAACTTGCTCACGAGAAAGCACGAGTATGAGGCTGACAAGTATGCCCATGACTGCGGCTACGCTGATGAGTTGGCGAGGTCGTTGATTAAATTGTCGAGCGAAAACTTGGGCGGGTTGAATGCTGATTGGTTGTATAGCTCCTACCACTTTTCCCACCCTATTTTGCCCGAAAGATTGAGTGCTCTTGGCTATGTCTCCAAGGAAAAGGTTGGCAGCGACAAGGTTGAAAAGAAGGATTAACGTGTCTAGAGTATATTGCTGTAGTAACTACAAGGTGAAATGAAGCAAAAAAAAAACATAAAACATAAATCAAAAAAGACGTACCACCACCACCACCACCACTACAAAAAAAAAGAAAAAAAAAAAAAGGGCAAGGCTCAAATCACTTCATCACACACCGCCACCCATACACCATGGCAGAAGACCAGCGCAGGGCGATTGAACAACTCATGGGCAGGGAAACCCTGATCCGGCGCCGGGACCCGGAAATGACGCACCCCAAAGTGTGTAAAGCCTTTGTCGTTGGGGTTTGTCCGCACGACTTGTTTATCGGCACCAAACAGGATCTCGGGAAATGCCCCCAGCTACACCTTCACAAACACAAGCTAGAGTATGAATACCGGGTCAAGAGGGGAGAAAAGTTTCCGGAAATGGAGTATGAGTACTACCGGACATTACAGCGGTATATCCAGGACCTCGACCACACCATTGCAATTGCACAACAGCGATTGGAACACACGCCAGAGGAGAAGGCAAAGATTGCCGCCGTGACCAAAGACCTTGACGAGATGGATATCAAAATTGGCCTTACGATCCAGGAGATTTCCTTTTTAGTGAAGAAGAACCAGCAAACCAGGCTACTCAGCCAGTCGATACGGCTTGATGAAATGTGTAAGCAGAGGGAGAAGTTGGCGGAGCAGGCAAGGACGATAACTGAAAATGTCGGGCAGACGTCGCAGCAAAAGTTGCAAGTGTGTGACGGGTGTGGGGCATACTTGAGCCGACTCGATAATGACCGTCGGTTGGCTGACCACTTTGTGGGCAAGATCCACCTTGGGTTTGTGCAAATGAGACAAACGTATGAGGAGTTGCGAAACAAGCATAGAAGGGGTGTATAGTGGGGGGAGGGGGAAGTGAACATCAACCAGCAGACCCCACCGCCCGGGGTCTGGATCACCACGAGGCGGGACTCTCAGATTCCCCCAAGGCGGGACAAGAGAGATGCGGCGATGGGGAAGAGAAAAAGAAAAAAAAAATAAATGAGGAAACGAAAAACCTCCTTTGTTCTTTTTGTTCTTTTTTTTTTTTTTCACCCACCCATTTTCCGACCCTTTACCAGCCGATAACGACTCCTACACATACATGCGGTATCAACTAATAGGACGAAAGGGAACCATATTCAAACGGAAACCAGCTACTGAGTACCCCGTCTTGCACTTGCACTCGTTGCCGTACGAGATTCTCCTTGACATTTTCACTCTTTTTGAGCATGACAGCCACACCCTCATTAGCATTTCACTCACTTGCAAAAAGTTTCACACCATTGTGAACAAGCTCTTTCTCTACAAGAGTGTCACATTCACCCCGGCAACGTTTTACCCGTTTGCCGTGCACCATTTGCTTGTTGAAAACACCTCGAGCCAGATCAATTACCTCCAATCGGTGCACATTGTCAACCCGCCAAAAACAGACTCGGCCCACCCCAAGTTGAGCATTGCCGGGTCGTACGGGGTCGAATCAAAGAATCGACGCCAGGACCGGTTGAGTTATTCCGAGTTTGTCTTGTCATTGACAAAATTGTTTACGCATGCGTACGGCTTGACTGAAATTACCCTTAGTGAGATCTCGCCCGATTTTGCCTTTTCATTGACAAAGAGCAGCAGCAGCAGCAGCAGCAGCAGCAGCAGCGGCCTCTTCAAGAGAAAGACAAAATGGAAAAAGAGGTCATTGGGGAGGTTGAATCTACGAGCCCAGTCGGGATGGTCACTACCGCTCAAGGACTCGCACTTGTCATTATTTGCCGAGTACTTTGATGTCATACAACACTTGCATTTGGTGAATTTCATTATTGATACCCCCGTGGACTTGAACTTGGCCATTGACAAGGTTACGTTCCAGTCGTGCATATATCCACTCAATAAGCAGAAAAAGACCAAGCCCAGTGCGATATTTAACCGAGTATCGACACTAGAGCTACAGTCCATGTCCAGCGATGCCGAACTATCGTTGATTGATTTGGTCAAGCTCAACAATACATTTTTGAACCACCTCATTGTTGACCTCGAGTCAAGCATATTCTACTCCCAAGGCGAGTTCAAATTCACCCGGTTCAACCCCTTTTTCAAATTGCTCTGTTCGGGCCAAGGTGGGTATAGCAGGCTAGCCACATTAACATTGACCAACTTTGGCTTGTTTGACTATTTGCAGCACGACAATGTGCACAGCACCGACGTTGACTCGTGGGTCGAGCCGCCCACCAACAACTTTGAGCATTTTATAAAGTATATTGGCAACAGAAACGTTGTCATTGTGCTCAAGAGGACGCCAAGCAAGGTCAAGACATGCATAAAGTGCGGGGCTACAGAGCAGCAAACCGACCGGCCTCTCGAGTCCTTGACCCAAGACGAGTGGAAATACTTTCTCAAGCCATTGGAGGTGGGTCCCCTGATGACCATTTTGAGAAGCGACCATAAATTGCTCTACTCGTCGAGCACGTAAGGGAGAGAGAGAGAGAGAGAGAGAGAGAGAGAGAGAGAGAGAGAGAAAAAGGGTCAGTTACACACCATTGGTCAAAGTGTATGTGTGTATATATTCACCAATTGAATGAGCAACTAGGATACTTTAGCTGAGAATGTTGCCAAACAAGTTCTTTACCGAATCAGTAACCTTTTGAATCATATTCTTGAACCCATTGCCGGGGGACTCGTCGCCATCACCACCCTTGCCAATCCCACCACCCTTTTCATCACTCCCGCCATCACCTGCATTTATCCCCTCAACGGTCTTGGGGATATCTGCACCACCCCCTACCTTGTTTTGTTGCTCAGTGCCAAAAACATCCACAATGACCTCAATCGAGTTGTATGTGGAAAACTTTTCCCCATTGGCGGTGAGAAACTCATAGCTGGTTTCCAACTCGTGCGGCTCCAAGGCGACATACTGGCCCCTTCTCACCGGCACACCGGCGGTAATCAAGGTTTCGGCAAGGGTTGGTGGCACGCCAGTGGAGATGTCAATGTTTGCATACTCGCTGTCGCATTTGGGAATTGACGTTTTAAACTGCTTCAACTTGGCCTGGATCTCGCGGGCATTTTGCTTCATGGACTCTACAAGAAACAAATAGTCCAAGTCGGGCAAGTTGTCAAACTGCTTCTTGAGCTGGAAAAAGTCGGGAAGCAACTGGACATTGCCATTGCCCAACACCTCAACCAACCCATAGTTGTTTGGCTCCTGGGTAAACTCGTACGCCAACCCCCCGCTAAACACATCCACCATATCGTTGCTGTACAACACGCCGACCTCGGCAAACTGCCGGGGCAACACCTTGTTGCACCCATACTCGGTGAAGAATACCGGCTTGGAAAAGCCGCGATAGTCATTCACCAAAATGTTGTACCCGCTGCTGTAAAACGTTTGCTCGCCGCACCACTGGTATGAGTTGACCCCGTAAAAGTCAACCGACTCGCGGGGGTTGGAGTCGGCACACTCCAAATACCGCGCGAGCGACATGCGGTAATTCAAGTCGTCGGCGGCCGAGTAGCCCACCGGGATTTCTCGGGGCGAGTTGTAGGCGATATACGTCTTGATATCCCGCACCACCGCCTTGATGTAGGGGGGCGACACGCTGGCCGACAAGGGGTCGTTGACGATTTCGTTGCCGGCAAGGAACCCAAGCGTGTTGTTGTAGTATGAAAACTGCTCCACCGTTTTAAACACATTCTCGAGGTAAAACAGGTTGTATGTGGTCCAGGGCTCAAATCGGTTCAAGTGGTGGTCTTGCAACGGGGAGTTGACGTCCAAGACAAGGTATATCCCCGCCGCCGCCAACATGGTCATACACTTGTCGTGGTTGAGGTTGGGGTTGACTGAATAGATTCTGACCGTGTTGATGCCGAGTTCTTGGAAAAGAACAATGTCTCGTGCACAAATGGCGGGATCCGATAATGGGTCTCTGTGGCTCGACACCGCAGACGATCCACCCGGCTGGTAATCGATCCCCTTGATAAAGAACTGGTGGAGGGGGGAGGGGGGAAGGGGGGGGAGCGAAATGTTAGTATGGGACGAAGCAAAGGTCTGGCTTGTACATACTGGTTCTTTGGTGACGCTATCCACAAGGTAGTGGCCATGGATAGTTATGGGGTGTACATGGGCGGCAACGAGATTGACGAGGAGTGTGATTGCAATAAGGAGCAGGCAAGATATTCCTAGCTGGTTGTGGACAATGTACATGGCGTATAAACAGACTGCCTGGGTGAATGCGGTGCTGTACCCCTTTTGGAGAAGAAATGGTGTGTTTGTTGATGTAGTATGTGAACTGGAGCTTTTTCTTCTATTTTTTTTTTTTTCCTTTTTTTGCATCAATGTAGAAAACACAAACAGTTGCAATTGGGACCCGAAATGATGTAAAGGCAGACTCTGTTTGAGAAAAGTATCAGGACCACACATTGGGATATCCGACTTGCCTTTTTCCTATGTACGACTTGCCAAGTCTGGCAGGATGCACAACTAATAACTACTGAATGATTACCTCTGTCTGTAATGGAGATCGGACATAGTCCCCTGCTTAACGCCATTTGTAACTGAGGTCAGACATCGCACTACCACCCATCATGAAGCAAAGGGCCTTTCCCTGTACCACCATCTCCTTTAGGGGGAACATTGACAATAAAAATTCCACAAGCAAATCGCAGGAAAGGTGTGGGGAAATTTGGTGGGAAAAAAAAAGGTAGTACAAATACCCGAGGCCCAGCCGGAATTAATACCAGCACCACCGACAACAGCACCACTACCAACAACAGCAACAGCAACACCACCAGTCCCACCACCACTATGAGATTCACAACATCCCAGATCAACAATTTGAGTACAAAGGTCAACGCGTTGCTCCGTGAAATCACCACTCCCAGCGAGGGAGGGTCTCCTCCCTTGATTGCACCTGGATGCACCTGTGGGGTAACAACCACCGACAAGACGATTTACCTCAACTCAGCAGGCGTGAGGAGCTTGGAGGATGCTACACCCGTGACAAATGACGACTACTATGCCTACTTTTCGTGCACAAAGGCGCTCACCGTGACGGGCGCGTTGATTCTTTACGAGAGGGGCCAGCTCAACCTCGACGCACCCGTGTCGAAATACCTTGCTGAAATCAACACCGTGGGAGTGTTGCAGCCCGGTTTGGTCAATCACAAGACTGGCGCATACACCAAGCCCTTGCCGTTGCCCAAGACGCAAATCACCGCCAAGCACTTGATAACGCACACCGCGGGGTTCTCATATGGGTTCCTCCACCCGGACTACTTTGCCCTCATCACCAAGGGCGAGAAGCTCGATGCCATCAACCCCACGATGGAGTTCTTTTTGAAAAAGACGCCGCTCTGCTTTGAGCCGGGCGAGAGTTGGGGGTATGGCCACAACATTGACTGGCTCGGGTTTGTGATTGAACAGATCTCGGGCCAGAAGCTCGGCGAGTTTTTAAAACACAATGTGTTTGACCCCCTTGGGATGACCTCGTGCACTTTCCACAAAAAGGACCCGTCAAATCTTGTACGCGTCCACTACCGCACCCAGGACGAGCATCTCAAAATGCAGAAACGGCTCCAGCTCAGCTTGGATCCCCATTTGGACTTGGGCGGCCAAGGATGCTTTGGCACCGTGGGCGATTACTTGAAGTTTCTCCGAACGTGGCTCAACTACGGCACGTCGCCAGACACGGGGTACCGCTTGTTGAATAGAGACACGGTCAAGTATGCCATCAGGAACCATTTGCCCCACGACATGGACCTCGAGTTTCTCGGAATGTCCCACAACTTTGTTGAAGACGACGATGTGAAGCTGGACGGATGGGCGCTCTCGGGGAATGCGGTGGGTCTGAACAAGTTGCCCTCGGGCCGGCCCGCGGGCCTGATTTACTGGGGCGGGTTGGCAAACTTGGCATACTGGATGGACTTTGAAAATGGCATTGGTGGGTTCTATGCCGTGCAGGTGTTGCCGTATATGGATGAGTTTGTGGTGGAGACAATTGCCCGGTTCGAGCGGTATGTTTACGAGGCAGTTGAGTCGGCCAAGAGCGAGCAAAACAAGTTGTAGTAGAGTAGAAGAACAGAGCAATAGAGTGGAAAAACAGCAGAGCAATAGAGTAGCAAAACAACAGAGCGGTAGAGCAACAGGTACACACACATTCCATTACTCAGCCCAAAAGAAACAGCAGGGGCCTTTCTCGCACAATACACAAAAAAGAAGCGACAAAAAAAAAAAACAATGGAATAACCGTAACTTCCAATCGCCACTTTACACACCAATAGGGGAGATACACGAGATATGCCACGCCAGTACCAACGAATAGAGACACAGACACAGACACACGAGCGAGCTTCTTCTTCCTCGTCGTCGGCGTTACCACCAAACCCTCCAGACTACGACGACTATGCCCATCCCTCTTCAGCCGACGGGCCCATGGTCCAATTTGAAATCGAAGATCCGCTATATGAAGAGGACGGGAGAGAGGCAGAGCAAAGGACGTTGCTTACACGAGCACAACTTATTTCCCACAAATGGGCCCTGAATTTCAATATCCGGATTGTGCGCCCCGTGTCGCGTATCATCGACCCCATCTACGAGGGGTACAAGTATTTCCAGACGCAATACGAAAGGAGCTTGTTGAAACTCGGCAACCCGTTGGTGGTGAAGCGGTTGCTCTACGTCACGTTTATGATGGTGCTTGTGTTTTGCATTTCCAAGTACATGAACAATGACTCGATCAAGGGCGGGTCAGTGGGCACTTTTTCGCAGGGCAAGTTTTACGACACTGACCAGCTCGGAGACTCGATTCCGCATTTCATCGACGTCAAGATGATGAAGGAGAACTTGGAGTACTTGAGCTCGATGCCGCATATCACCGGCACCAAGGGCGACTTGGCGTTGGCCAAGTATATCCAGTCGTTTATGAAGAACAACGGCATCCACGATATCAGCCTCGACGAGTTGCAGAGCTTCACCAATTACCCCAGCACCAACAACAACAACGGCAACAACGGCAACAACGGCAACAACGGCAACAACGGCAACAACGGCAACAACGGCAACAACAACAACGACAATAGGGACACGTATTTGAGGAGCGACGATGGGTGGGAAGCCAAGCTTTTTGAACAGCACAGCGAGAGCATGGAGCAGCTTGCATACAACCCGAATGCACTCAACACCGCAGAGGCAATCAAGGGCAATTATATATTTGCCAATTATGGACTACCTGAAGACTACGACAAGTTGCGCGACAGCAACGTGGACGTTACTGACAAGATTGTCCTCGTCAAGTATGGCGGAAACCTCCCGGAGGCAAACAAGGTGTACATTGCTGCGCGCCTCGGGATCAAGGCAATCGTTTTTATCACTCTGCCGTACGTCATCAATGGGAAGGAGGTTGATGACGTGATACGACGCGAGAATGTCGGCTTGACCAGGATGTCACCCGGCGATATCCTCACCCCGGGCTGGTCCTCCGAGGATGGGTACGTTACCCGGTTGACGTGGGACAAGTCTGAAACCACGCCAAAGATACCCACGATTCCCATCTCGTGGCGAGACGGCAAACACCTCTTGCAAAAGCTCACTACAGGTGCCCAGTTTGACGATTTCCGTTCTGGGAGTGGCAGCTCTGAGCAACTCGAGTTGAAAATCACCAATGTCAATCGCGCCGTGCATCTGATTTGGAACGTTGTTGGCTCGATCGAGGGGCGGGAACAGAATGAAAAGGGTGTGATTATAGGCGCGGCCCGTGACTCTACCTGCGGCGGCGCCGTTTCAAACACCGGCACGGTGGCATTGCTAGAGATGATCAAGGTTTTTACGTCGTTGCAACGAAAGTACCAGTGGTCACCCTCGCGCTCGATATACTTTGTTTCGTTTGATGCCACCGAGTATAACCTAGCCGGCGCCACCGAGTGGATCGAGAACAGGAAGGAGATGCTCCGCAAGCAAGGGTACGTCTACCTTGACTTGAGCGACTTGGTGTCTGGAGACGAGTTGGCCATCAATGCCAACCCCTTTTTGAAACAGGTGGTTGTTGATGCGTTGAAAAAAGTGAAGCACGGCGACAGCGACATGTTGCACTTGTTGCTCGAGCAAAATGCAAACCAGATTGAGGTGCACAATGAGTTTTTGGACACCAAAAACTATGTCCCATTTATCAACCTTGTAAACATCCCGTCGTTGGAGATCAAATACCACGGAAAGAGTCTGTTGCCCAAAAACTCGTGCTACGACAACTTTGCAAATTACGAAGCGGCCGAGATTGACAAGTCCATGGAAAAGCACGCGCAAATGGTTGAACTTCTTTCCCGGGTGGTGGTGCTGCTTGCCGAAGACCCCATTATACCATATAACTTTTTTGACTTTGTCAACACGCTTGCCACCTACGAGCAGGACTTGGAGAGACACGCGCGAGACGTTGTGGCTACCGTCCAAGATCCCAAGCCGGTGTTGCACTTTGACGGATTGAAGCGGGCCATTGATGTTGCCAGAGGGGTGGCTAGCAGTTACCAAGAATGGGTGAATCAATGGACGAAGTTTATTGCCGATTCTGATGGCATAGAGCCTTCGTTGTTGACCATGACGCGGTGGAAGTGGAACGATAACATGGTTGAGTTCAACTCACGGTTCCTCACCCGCGATTTCCAGCCCGAGCGACTGGGGTACAAAAACACCCTTTTCGGAGTCCCGTTTGATGCACCCGTACAGTCCTCCTCCTCCTCATCATCATCAACATCATCAAGCTACGAATGGGGTACGTTCCCATTCATTCGAAAAGACATTGTGAACCACGATTGGAAGAGCGCGCAAGAGGGCATTGCCGAGTTGGCGAGGGTGTTGGATGACGCCATCAGGCAGTTTTCAAACCTAAACTAGGCTATATAGATCTTCTAGGTAATAGTCGCGACATCCAAGATCTCGAATCGAGGTTGTTAGCTTATGCAAGTACTCGGTGTTTTTGCCACTCGGCCCCGCCGACGTCCGAATAACGGCCGCGGTGTCGCTAATGCTCTCGGGCCCAACAAACGATACGTTGGCGGTGGTGCCAATGTAGATGACACTCTCAATAAAGTAGTCTCCGTCTTGGTTTCTTGGAATGGCGGCAAGAATGTCCTCGTTGCCCTCGTTGCCCTCGTTGCCCTCGTCGCCCTCAACAATCTCCTTGACATGAAAGGGCACCCTATGCGTGGTGTACCCATTTTGTTCCCTCACGTCGAGGTACTCCCTTACAGTATCCACATGTTCAGGAGCAATGTAATACGCCACACCCCACACTTTCAAGTCGTCTTCATGCAAGCTGGAAATCTTGTGCTTGACATCGTGGATCACCCCTGTGGCATCTGTGGCACTACTCTCGTGGCCCCGAAGCTCGTACATATGCAAATCGCCATGGAACCGCTCATCCTTCTGCAAATCAGAAAGCGGGATCAAGGTGACTACGCGCCCGGGCGATTCGGGTGTGCCGCGATGGTCGGTGGATTCCTGCCAAAACCGCCTGATGAAACCCTTGAGGTACCCAGTGACTTTAAACGAAACGTGCGGTGGCGGTTTAAATATCAACGAGCCGTAGCCGATAACCCACATCCCCTCCGCCGTCATTGTAATGGTTGGTGATTAACCACCTATATTTTTTTTTTTTTCCTATTTCTTTTTGCCCTTTTCTTTTTTTGGTTAGTTGGTTGGTTGGTTGGTTGGGCGGGCCCTACACATAACTAAACTTGAATGCCATCTTTATCGTCTCAACAACCTTGTCCCTGACCTCAGCGCCCCGGAGATACTTTGAGGACCCAAATGCAAGCGCCAACAACACAATCACCACCAATGCATTGTCCTTGAGGTAGTTCTTGACCATACCATAGATGAATCTAATTTGCCGTGACAAATCTTGCAACAGCAGCAGCAGCAGCAGCAGCAGCACCCGTCTCTCCGGCGTGTCCTTATCCTCGGCATACTGTCTTGTAATCTCCTTGATACTCTTGTACTTTAAATTAGACTCCCGCGCAAACTCCTTGGCTTTGGCATCCTCTCGCTGCTTCAATTCCCACGCGGCTCTCTTTTCCTGCAACTCCCGCTCGTGCACCTTGTCCTTCTCGTCCTGCTTGTGTTTCTGCACCCGTCTAAGTCTCTTCAAGTCCTCCTCAGTGCTAATCAACCTCTCGGCCTCCTCAAACTCGTCAAAGCTGGGGAGGATCTCAAACACCACGAGGTCAAGAAATTTCTGCTTATACTTGTCGTTGCCGGCCCCCAGCTGCACGCCCAAATAACGTTTCCGCAACTCGGCCAAGTACGCATCCTTGTCGAGTATAAGCTCCTTTTTGTTGGAAATGTAGCAAAGGTGCAAGTTGTAGAGCACCTCACAGGGCACGGCGCTGCCAAAAACGCTCAGGACTCGGTTGACCAACTCATTCGACGTGATTACATTCGTGGCCACATTGAGTTGAACCTGTTTCAATAGCCTATCCTTGACACACACCCCGATTTCAAGGAGGTACAAGTTAATGATCTTGACAAGGAGGTTCTGCGAGATCCCGCCGCGCTGGTACTCGGAAATGCAGTTGGAGTAGAGCTCGTGCGTCACATGAAACGATTGCGGGAATTGCTTGTTGATGAATTGTTTGAGTGCAAGCTTGTAGTTGTGTTCCATCTGCTTGTTGACGTTGACGGCAGAGGACGATAATGTCATGGACGTGTTCATGGTGGCGTATGGCGGGGGAAGGGGAACGAAGAAGGTGGGAGGTAACTCTCACTTTTTTTTTTTTTTTTTTTTGTTCATCCTCGCACCCGAGGTTCAGCTTTCTCCACATTTTCAACGCTACCAAAATAATCAATTAATCTACAAACCTATTCTTCTTCGTCTTCATCGTCGCGAGCTGCAGGCAAGTGGCCCAATGCCTGCAATCTTCTCCTCTTTTCAATCTCCGTTTCCCCTTCCTCATCGTCATCGTCATCGTCATCTTCATCTTCATCCTCTTCTTCAGAATCCTCTGAAGCATCTGAGTCAGTAAACTCGGACTCTTCATGCAATGGCGGTGGCGGCGACGCCTTTTTCATCAACCCCTGCATCGCGCCGCTCCCAGACGCATGTTTCTGCTGCAACATGGCCGTGAGCTTGTCCTCCAACTTGGATTCAATTCGAGAATCCTGGCCAGCCTCGTCATCAGGGATAAGGATTCTACTGTGTGTACCACGCTCCAAATCGGTAACATGGATGGCCGGGACCGTCTGCATTGACGACAGTGCCCCTTGTTGCTGCTGTTGCTGCTGTTGCTGCTGTTGCTGCTGCTGCTGTGGTTGCGACTGCAGATCATTTGTCTTTATACCCACAAGTGACTTCATCCGGCCCACGAGTGTTGATGATCTCGACCTGGTGCCAGAACTTGCTGACCCCGCCGCCTGGGCCGTGCCCAGCGCGTGCCTATTGACTTTATACCTTCTTATGATATCACCATCCTCATTCTCAATCACAATCAAGTTGTCAATACGGTGAGCATAAACTTTCCGCCGATGTGGATCACCCCGCTTGTAAAACGACCGACGTGAAAGGGACCGTGAGAGCTTTTGGTGCAATGGAGACATGCCATCGCTACGACCGCTATCGTCATAGCCCTCCTCGTTGTCGTCATTACCCTCCTCATCGCCAGAACCTTTATGTGTTGATCCGCTCGAGTATTGCGATAAATGCCGCTGCAACGAATCCATCGAATGCACACTGGCAACATCACTTTCGCCAGCAAGAAACGAGTTGGGCGACTGTGGTTGTTTCTCGGCAACCTGTTCCTTCTCCTTCTCCGTCTCCTTCCCCCTCTCCTTCTCCTTCTTTTCTCCCCGAAGGGTGACCTTTAAATTGTCCATCACCTCTCCGTACTGGTCTTCAATAATAATATTGCTGCCATCTTGATACGCCACTGTGGGAACCGGCCGCTTTTCCTCCTCGGTGGGCAACCGCTGTCCATATTTCTTGTTCCCCGACGTCTTTTTCAACTTATCGTCAGACATGTCAAACTCCTCCTGTGGCTGGCCAATTGTAACTTCTCCCTCAGATGAATATGTATCCTTGGCTTCAGACAGTTCAGGTGACGTTGGGGGAGACGACTCTTCTTGAGACAATGGCTGCTGCGACGACTTGCCCAATTGCAAAAACTCGGCCGCGGGCCGGTGTCTTATTCTATCAGCATCGTCTCCCTTCTCTTCGTCTCGGCTCTTGACTCTCGAAAGGGTCTTTTTCAACAAGCCCGGTTCCCGCTTCTTCTTTCTTCTTTTCCGTTTTGCACCGCCGGCAGGACGCACCTTGACTCCGCTGGTCTCTGGCAAGTTTTCTGGCAGGGCAGGCACTTCTCCATTACCGTCTTTTTCTCCATTCACATCCACCTCCCCATCCTTCTCTTTTGGTGCCATGGTGTCAACACGGTGCAACGAGAATGACGTGTTTGTGCGGTCCAATCGCTGCAATCTCTGCATCCAGTTAGACCCCCCCTGGTCGGTACCGGCAGTGGTGGTAAACGACATGGTGATTGCCATACGATTAAGCCTCTTCCCCAACGTCAATACGGCTACGGACGAGCCGTGGACAATGATCGAGGTGATGACGATAAAGCAGACAATGGGCCAGATGGACGCAAGCAATTGGTAATGGGGGAAATCCTTACTGGGCAAGTCGTGAAAGGGCGTTTCCTCCGTTGTGTAGTGGCTCTCCAAATCCTTTCTGGCGAGAATGCTGGCAAAGATTGCACCCACTCCAATGGGGCCAAAGTGGCCGCAAAACAACGCCTCCCTCCACGTTTTGACGTCCGGCGTAAACGGCTTTAGTGCCACCACGGCGGGTAAACGCCGGAGAAAGATAACGACAAAGGCGAGAATGACCAAGCGCCACACATTCAACCCAAGGGACACATCGTTGAATTGCTGCCAAGGGATTATTGCTCCAAAGTACACAAAGAACGACAAGTTTAGCAACAAGTCAATCACGGTGGACACGTGCGACTCCTCAGTCTTTTTGGCAAAGTCGCCATTCCAGCCAAAGGCAGTGCCGGCAGCAAAGGAGACCAACAAATCGTCCACGCCCAAAATGCTGCCAATGCCGGCCGAGTTGAAGGCAATAAACACGAAAATGGCCAAAAACGACTCGCGGTCAATCAAGTTGTGGCCCTCGGCAAACGCAACGAGCTTGCGGATAACGTACCCAATCACGGCGCCGAGAACGCACCCAAAGATACATTCCCAAAGGATGGTCAACAAAAACCACTCCTTGACAATCTCGCCGGCGTTGCCGTGGTAAACAATAATGTTTAGTGCCAAAAATATAAAAGGAAACGCCATGCCGTCGTTGCAGCCCGACTCGGCCGAGAGCAAGTTTCGCAAGTGGCCAGGGACTCTTTCAGCAAACTTGCCCTTACCAACAACAGCAGCGGCCAACACGGGGTCGGTGGCCGTGACACACGCCGACACGAGCAAGGCGTCGCCAAAGTTAAAGTGGGGGATCAAAACCCAAATGAAAAGCCCCACAACGAGCCAGCCGGCAGTCATCACGGGGAGTAAAAAGATGGCCACCGAGACCCAGTGTTTCTTCATATACTTTCGCGGCAACTCTACCGCCACGGCAACAATCTGGATGCACAATACAATACGGCAGATTTCCAACGTGATATAGTCGGTGTTGCCCCATTTGATGGGGTTGAACCAGTTGAGACAGTGCGGTCCAAGGATCAAGCCTGCAAGCGTCGCCACCGTGGCCTCGCCAATGTATAACCGTTCCTTGACAAATAAGGACACTAGGGAAAATAGGGTCGAGAATATACCCACGCATGCGTACGCAACGTGAGCATGCTCTGGTTCGAGTTGACTCCAAACCATGATGTTTAATAGTAGCTCTTTTTGTTTGTTATCATGTGTTGTAGCCTATATAGTGGTGGAGGCTCTCTCTATCTCTCTTTCTTTCTCTCTGTGTGTGTGTGTGTGTGTGTTTCTTTATCTGTGCCTCTATAAGGTGGGCTCTATCTTTAGTAGGGTATATCTTGCTTATAATTACCGGCTTTTTTTCTTTTCTTTTAGTCCCCCTCTTTGTTTTCCTGTGATGGGCGGAGGTGGCTTTTTTTTATGGATATAAGCTAGCAAGACAAAGGTAGTGCGCGATAGCGAAAATTGCCTCGATGATCATGAAACTGGGGCTGGGTATACTCGTATGGGCGAGGAATCGGATCATTGCCATGGGGTGGAAACACTTTCGTATTGCCAGGAATGGTTGCCAGCATCTTTAGGGACTTTTGCTCAAAAGATACTCCCTCGTGCCACTCGCAGGGCGATACCCTCGTGGGCTATATGCTTGAATGCAAAACAATTCACCACAAGGAGCTGCAAACTGGAGAAACACAAACGGGTCTTGGCCATTCCGTTCGTTTTTATTCCCCCCTTGCATCAGGGTTGCATCGCCACGTCTGGAGTGACAAGAAATACACTTGCTTGCCCAGCAACCTGACCAATCAGGGTATGGTGCTAGGAAATTTCTTGGCTTATCGCAGGTGCCAGTGATGAAAACACAACTTTGAACTAGGTGTCAGACTGCGAAATATAACAAGGGAAATAGTAGAGAAAAGACAAGGAAAGGCAGGGGGACTACGACAATACACACCGTGGTAACACAACGTTTATGAGGCAGGTGTAAAATACCCACAGCTGAAAGATTAGAGCATTGACGATTGCCGCTACCAACTGGTGCTATTTAAAAAAAAGGAGAACCGCACGCGTCCATTGCCATCACCGTCACCATCACCATCACCACCACCACTACCAATGTCGCTCTTTGTCCAGTCACAGGACGATGAAACTACAACACAGCCACAGGTGCTACTGCGCAACTCGGGAAACGACAACCTTGCCGCGCGCACAACATTCACCGCTTCCACCACCCAAATCTCCCACCTCTCTGACGTATTCCAGGCACTAACGGCCATCAACAACCAAGCAACAATCACAATCAACGCCACAGGGATATCTATCTCCTCCACATACAACCACACTGCCAATGTGCAAGCCAATATCGACCCGTCTTTGTTTTCCCTCTTTGACTTGACGACAACCGGCAACGACGTGGACCCGTCGCTACGACTAGGCGTCGACCTCAGCTTGATTGGCGAGTGTTTTGCCTCCGTGGCAAGCACGCCACGGATGGAGATCCTGGCATGCTACATCACGTACAACGGCACCGGCAGCCCCTTGATTATCGAGTTTGAAGACAGCTACATCTCGGAAAAGTTGGAGTTTTACACCTTTTACATCGAGGACGAGGATGACGCGCTTGTTAGCATTGACCACGAACATGTGGTTATGGAAGTGATGTTGCAGTCGGATGTTTTGACCAACTTGCTCCAGGATCTATCCCAAATCAACAGCGCCACATTGTTTATCTATGCCGACACCATGACCGATAATGTGTTGAACTTTATTAGCCAAGCGCCGATCGGCACGCTGAAATTCATTTTCCCCAATGAAAAGACTGTTCTTGAAAAGCTCGAGTTGAAGCAGTTGTTTGTGATTAGCCAGTTTGAGTTTAAGCATTTCTTTAAGATCTTCAGGGCAGTCAAGTTGAGCAACAAATGCAAGATCATGAAGGATGAACATGGCTGCTTTTCGGTCCAGTTGTTGTGCAAAAACTCCAACGGGGGGAGCTACTCCGGCACGTTGATCACTATAAACATGATGGAGCTGACCCCGGACGACTACATGATTGGATGGATCTTGGAAGACGAAAAGGTGTATCGAGAGGAAGCGAGCGAAAGGATGCGCCAGCACCGACCGACATTGCGAGCACCTCCATTGCCACCACCACACCTACCAGCAGTAGCACTACCACCACCACCACCACCAGTTTCCCTACCTCAGGTGCCAGCATCTATGCGGATGCCACTACCTACAAATGACAAGCGACTCATCAACTCGTTTAAACGGTCGGGTGTCGATGTGCAAAACTCAGTCTATGAAGAGCCGAAAAAGAGGACACGAAAGGCTAAAGAAGTTCCATTGTTTCTTTAATATATAAACACACGCACACGCACACACACACACACACACACGCACACACGCACACACCCCTTTCTGAGCTCAACACCACTAATACACCGCGATATAACTCTCAATCCTATTCTTTTGGTTCTGGGCAATGCACTCGGCAATCCAGGTGACATTTCTAATCTCCTGCTCCTTTGACTTTAACCATGCGTAGATGGTGGACAATGTAAACTGCTGGGTAAAGGCGTTTCTGCACAACTGCATTTCCAAGAGGTAGAACCAATCCCCCAACGATCTCAACGAATCGTTGGTTTCGCTGAAAATGTCCAGGTACTCGCCCACAGTCTCGACAATCTGCTTCAACTGCTCGAAATCTTCAACTTGCGACAACTCGAGGTGGTAGGCTGGGTACAATTTTCCGTACTCGGGAAACAACGCAATCTTATCCTCGGGTGACAAGTCGGGGTTGTTCAACGAGTTCAACGCAATGTTGATCACCCTCTTGTCAGCCTCCAACGTCAACAACCTCTCCATGATCTCCGCGTCGGGTCCGCCAAAGTTTTGCTGCACCCACTGGACAAACGCTTCCAAGTAGTTCTTGTACAACTTGTTTCTGATAATCTCAATGTTCAAGTCGTCCAAGTCGTCGGCGCTGACGCAGTTTTTGAAAAACGGCGCCAAGGGCGTATCAATCAAGACGGTGGAGTACAAGCTCTCAATGTCGGTGGCGATGGTCAACGTGGGCAACGTATCGAACCAGCCAAGCGGGTTGCACTTGCGCAAAACCTCAGACTTGTCGCGCTCGTGCAAGGTGCCGGTGATCATCAAGATTACATTATCAATCATGTACCCATAGCTTATAAACTCCATGAATTTGGTCAACTTGCCGCCAGATTGCGATCTCACGTACTGGTACTGCTGGTACAATTTTTTCAGCAAGTTGTCCTGAATCACCGACGTGCTCAAGGGACCGCTGTAATTGGCCAAGAAGTTGCCGTAGTCGGTTGAGGACAACTGTAATTTTAAATCCTCGAGGTTGTCGCATTGTGTGAGATTGACATATTGGTTGGCGGTGAGGAGGCCGGCTTTGTAGCCCCGGACTACACCCTCAACGTACCCATAATCAATATTAAAGTAGAGACCCTCCATTGTGGTGATGATGATGATGATGATGGTGATGTTCGTGGGAGACGGCTTTTTCGTGGTCAACGTTTCCTCAAAGGAGATAAATGTAAATTGGGTCGTGCAGAGATGGAAAAAAATTGTTACCTCCTCCAGGCAAATGAATTGACGCCACTAGGGAACCACCATGGTGGGGTACAGCACGGTTGTCTTTTACATATATAGAAGTAACTGACTCTCTTGTGAGGGCGACATCTCTGAGCAGTTGGGTTTGCACTCCGGACTCTTGGGTCAGTAACCGCAGCAGTGACAAGAGTTGAAAGAGATTGCACTCGCGAATGGCTTTCGGGATAGAGATGGCAAGATAAAGGTCTGCCAGTCATGTATCTGACAGACAAACTGGTATCCCATTGACAGTGAATTTGCCATGGCGGCCCTGCAATTACTGGATTCCAGGGTTGGCGTGTTGTGGTAGCGCCAAGCCTGTTTTCCTCACACGTGACTGCCACTTTTCTCGACAAACAGAAATAGCGACACAACCGACAGCAAAACCACCATATTCATCTCCACCACCACGATGACGCTGATCTTACTTGACACGCTACGAGACGGACTCGACCCCAAGTACCAGGAGTTACTCTCCGACAATGCATTCCACAAGCAAGCCGGAGAATACCTTTCGGAACTCCTCATCAACGACGACTTGTTCTCCCCCGAGGCATACACGGCCACCACAGCAGACTCGTCAAAGAAAACCCTCACCGAGGAGATTGCCGAGTTGGAGTTGCAGCAGCACCAAATCAACTCCGAGATAAGCAAACTCACAAACACCAACCGGGACTTGATCATTGACATCTCCCACGACTTGCACACCGTGCACGATCAGCTCGCCGAGGCGTTCCCGGCGCAGATTGAGGCATTGCTGAAGCTCTTGGAAGCCGACCTGGCCAAAATACACCCGCACAGCAACGAAAACTTGAAAAACTCCATTGCCATAAACAGTACCGTTTTGGACAATATGGACTCGATCTTGGACATTTTGGAGTTGCCGGCATTGTGCAAGCTCTGCATTTTGCAAGGAAACTATCAGGAATCGTTGGAGATTTCCATCCTTATCCAGAGCTTGATTATACGGTTTCCAAAAATCACAATCTTTAGGGCAATCAATACCCAGATTGAACACGAGCTAAAGATCATGACCCGGGGGTTGATCAAACTCTTGAATACAAACTTGAAGCAGAACCAGATTTTGAAAATCTTTCAAATTTTAAACAAGTTGTTTGACAATGAGGAGATGCTACAGCAGATATACTTGAACTCCCGGTTCAAGTTTATTATCAATGAGACGTCGAGCCTTGTGCCCTTGATCAAATTCAACCGGTTGACATACCTAAAGAGGTACATTGACGTGTACCGAGAGTACATTTTCAACTCGTTGTCGGTCTACAACATGATGTTCAAGCCAAACGATGTCTTGGCCAACAAGTTTGTGCGCAGCTTGGTGCAGTTGCTATGCGGCGAGTTCAAGACCCATTTGCCCCAGTTGGACAGTGGTGACGATGAGTTGGACTTGCAAAACTCGATAGACGGGTTGGTATTGCAATTGATCTACCTCTGCAAATCGCTATCGTCGTTCCATGTCGACTTTGAGCCCATTATACTCACTGAATTCTGCTACGCGCATGACCCGCAATCGCCACCATTGATTACCGAGTCCGACTGGTTACGCAACCTTGCAAAGATCAAAAAGCATCGATGATAAACTAACGCATATATATATAGAACTCAAACGAACCATACATATGTGTCTCTTAATGCAAACTGTTTAATCCAAACAAGAACCCCAACTCTCTTGTACCCAACCTCGACACCGTCTTCATCTCCTTCTCGTCGAGCGCCTGGCCAATCAATTCCTTCTTCTCCTCCTGCAACGTCATGATACGACTCTCAACCGTACCCTCAACCAATATCTTGTGCACCTTAACCTCCCTCTGCTGGCCAATACGATGCGCTCTATCCATGGCTTGCTCCTCGACAAACGGGTTCCAGAACGGGTCCATTATGATAACGTGCGACGCACACGTAAGCGTCAACCCCACGTTGCCAGCACGTAGGGATAGCAAAAGCACGTTGATGGATGACTGGTAAAACTTTTTAATCACGTCGTTCTTTTGCTCCAAGTTCATGGTGCCGTCATACCTCAAGTAGTCAATCTCCTTATGGCCAAACACAAGTCTCATCACGTCAAACAATGTGGTGAATTGGGAAAACACAATCACCTTCTCGCCGGGATACTTGTCCTTGATTTCCATGATGAGCTCGATGCACTTTTCAATCTTTGCCGAGGGTTCCAACCCGCCGTCCCTCTCAACCAAAGACTTGATTAGACTGGTGTTGCTCCTCGTCTTTTTCTTGTAAAACCCAGCACAAAAACTGAGCAACTCCTCCATACTCAAACCGTTATCATGATAAACCTGATGAAAAATCGGGTAGTCTATAATGTTTCTTTCCTTCACCACTTGGGAACAGTCAATGCACTTGGCAAGTCTCTTGCCATCACGCTCTTCGTCAGTCATGTGCTCATCAAAGAACTTGTCAATGCACCCCTGGCATATAACATGCCCACACTCGCTAAAAAACACAATCGGGGTCTGGTCCGGAGACACCACGTCCATGCACACCGGGCACGCATTCATGTCCCCGTTGGGATCGGTCAACTCCTTAACCTTTTCAACCACTTGGGAAGTCAAGGTCGAGGTCAAGGCGCACATTTTCCTCCAGTCCGGCTGGAAATCCTCATTCTTCCTATCCTCCGCCCTCATTGCTCCAAGCTCAACGAGGTACGAGTGGCAGCACGCTTGGCGTAGCCGAAGCAAAAGGGTCAAGATACTCGACCCCCTTATGTTCAGGCTCAACATCTTTCGCGCAATTTTTTGCACACCCGTCTCGACCGAGGTGTAGTACTCCGCCTCGTCGCCCTCGAGTGCCACAAAGTCCTGGGTAACGGTTTTTTCAGGGAGCTGTAAAATGGGCTTGCCATCAATCAATGAGTTCTTGTTTCTTCTGAGCAAGACCGCCGAGAGCAAGACCCGGAGCTTTCGCATACCTCGGCTCTTGTCGTAGTCGTCGTAGTTGCCCGACTCGTTCTTTAACGGGAGGACAATATCGGACCGGAACCGGGCCTCATCATTATAGGGTCTAATCTTGAGGAACCGGAGAATTGGGTACAACTCAGAAATGTTGTTTTGCATAGGGGTGCCCGACAAACAGAGCCGGTACGTCCCCTTCAAGTAGTGCACCGCCTTGGACGTTATGGTCAACTTGTTCTTGATCGCCTGCGCTTCGTCCAACACTATTCGGTAAAAGTTGGCGCTTTGTTCAAAAAAGGGAGACGAATAGCTCTTGCCGCCCAGAGTGAGGTCCGGAAAAAACTTGGAGTCCCCTTGGTTGTCACTCAACTCTTCTGCATAGTGCTTCTTCCACTCCGACGAGAGGGTGCCGTACGACGTCAACACCACGTCAAAGTCTTTCATCAACCGGAAGCTGCCCATAAGTTTCTTGTCGTCGCCATGGAATATCCCCACGATTACAGGCACTTCGGGCTTGGTCTTGGACTCAATCTCGGCGGCCCATTGCCGCAACAATGAAACTGGGGCTATAATCAAGTTTGTCTTGTGGTTCTCGTCCTTGGACCTGTTGGCCATCATCAATGCCAACGTCTGCACCGTCTTTCCCAATCCCATATCATCGGCAAGAATACCACCCTTTGCTTTGGATGCCTCCCGCTTCTTTAGCCAAGTGAGACCGAGACGCTGGTGCTTTAATAGTGTCACCGATAACTCTGGTGGCGTGGGCTCCATCCCCTTTTCCAAATCCTCGTCGGGCGCAATATTGTTGAGCAAACTTTGCAAGTCAACGTCTTCAGTGTACGTGGCAGTGCTTCTGTTGAACATGTTCAACATCCCACTCGGGCTGCTGAGCTCCTGGCTCTCGCGCTGGATGGAATACTCGTACGGGTTGACGTTGGATCGAAAAGCGCCAACTCTTTTTATATCCCGTTTTGTCGTTTCCAAAGATGTGTTCAAAGCCCTAAGCTTGGTGCCAACGGCGTCCAGCTGCAACTGAAGCCGGTTGATTATAGTTTGCTGGCTGCTCATCAAACGTCGTAGCTGCGCGACTTCCAGTTCCAACCTTTTGATCTTGTCCTCTCGTGCAACACCGGCTCCCTTAGCACGTTCACTATTTATTCCTTGCTGGCACAAGGCAATGCTCCCCTGCGAGTGGCGGAACTTGGCCTGTTGAAGCTGCATGTCTTTTGCAAGCTGCAGCCTGTCGTGCTCGCACTTTTTGATATCCTCCAACGTCAGGTTTAGCCTAAGCTGCAACTGCTGCGATACAATCAAGCTTTGGTTGCCTACATCGGTTATATGCGGCACGGGTGCTGGCTGGTTGAAAAGCGGCACGGCCATATCAGAACTGAACCCATTAACTGCTGACGCGTGCGAGCCAGGAAAAGCGCCTGGCATGGACAGGGTGGAATGCTCGTTGTATTGCAGATTGAATACATGTGACGGTTTAGCCTTGAATGACGCGATTTTTGCAGCTTCTTCGGGCGGCACTTCGATGATATCACTATCATCGGAATCGGTAATCGAATCGTGATCTGAAATTATCTCGATGGTTTGGCTATTTTCGTGTTGGAGTTGGCGTTTGACGTCCTTGCTGTCGACTGTGTTGGCTGTAGTAGTGGTGGGTTCGGGGTTGATGTCCTCACTGTCGACTGAGTTGGTGGTACTGGTGGGTTGGTGCAAATCGTGGGGTAGACGGTAGGTGCCGCTTGCATACGGGGTTGTCCATAGTGAATCTAGGCGTTTCTGTTTCTTTTGTGGTTGTTCTCGTTCACGTTCTTGTTCTTGTTCCTTTTGTTGTTGCCGCTCTTGTTGCTGCTGCTGCACTTGAGGCGTGACCGAAGGTGATTTGAATATGCGATCAATATCATCGTCGTCGATAACCGCTATTTCTTCAGGGGTTGTATGGGTAGACGTGTTATTGCCATCGCCAAGCCACTTTATCTTTCTTTCCAGCGCGTCACCGCTATTGTGGGTCCCCTTGTGTGATTCCTGTTGTGGAACCTCATTCTCGTCTTCAGAGTCTGATAAGATAATGAGCGAGCTCGAGTCGAAAGCTGGCATACCTGTGACTGGCATATATACCTCGATTTGACTCTGATACTGTATGCTTGCTCCCTTCAATCACCTAATGACCCTTTCTTGTTGTTGTTGTTGCTGTTGTTGTTGTCCTTGCGGCTATTGCCTCTATGTATGATCCTCTCTATTTCCCCTTCTTATGTATGCTGCTATTATTATTGTTTTTTTTTTTTTTAGGTTTTTTTTTTTCTTGATTATTCTTGCCATCTAACCAAGCGGCTAAACTATCGAGCCACAAAGAAAAGAACAGAGCTACGGCCACCACTACAAATAATCGCCATTCTCCTCCAAAATCTTGTCCAAACATATCTCCAACTCCTTCTGCAACCTATCGTGGTTCTCGGAAAAGCTCAACCCGCGCTGGTAGTCAGCTCTTGCTGATTCGTAGTTGCCCAAAAAGTAGTTGGCAACGCCTCTTCTCAAAAAGTTTTCGGGAGAGTTCATTTGCATATTCAACAACAAGTCAGCATCGTTGAACGCCTTGATATACTCCTTAGTCCTCAAGTAAGCGTCGGCCCTGCTCATCAACAACAAACTCAACTCCTGCACGGTGCCTTGGAAACTTTCAAACTTTGGTCTTCTTTGAATCATCTCTACACCAATGGAGAATTGCCTAGCGCTCTCTTCAAACTTGCCCACTTTAAAGGCCTGTACACCGCCATCATACAACTTTCTAATCATTTTCGACAAGTCCTTGTTGAAGTTTTCTGGCGTGGGGACCGGTGGCACGTCGCTGCCGTTGCTTATTATTTCGCTGGTGAGCAGATTTAGCTGGTCAATCTCCACCTTGAGCTGCGGGTGCTCGGCCGATGCCGTCTCAGGCAAGGCAAGCTTTTTTGATTTGGGGTCGTAGGTAATGGCATCCATTGTGGGTTGTATAGGTTGTGTAATGGACAACTGTTTTTTTTTTTTGTTTTTTGTTTGGTGTTTTTTTTTTCACACTTGACTTGTGTCGTGTACATCATTTTAGCAGTAGCAGCAACAACTAAGAAGTTAGAATTAACAACGTTGACAGAACCAATAGCTTTGATAGCAACCGCAACAGTGTAACACCAAGTAACCGAGCGGTAGAACTTAAGAAGCAGAAAGCAAAGCGACACTAGGTCTCGTTTCTTGTATCGTGGTTTTAGTGCAAACCCCATTCCCTCCAAACACATTAGCTTAAACTTCCACTCAGTCACTACCCCCTCAATGAACATGACAACGGGAAACGGGACCCAAACCGGCTTAAGCATCTTCCTCTGTATTCATCTTTTCTCACATGGTAGCATCATGACTGACTCATACGCACTGATTTACTTTTTTTTTTTTTTTTTGTTTGGCAGTTCCACTTGTTATCACCACCACCACCACCATGTTTGACATCGCCAAGATTGTCCGGCCAAATATCCTCACGCTCGAGCCCTATCGGTGCGCCCGAGACGATTTCAAGGAAGGCGTGCTTCTCGATGCCAACGAAAACACCCATGGTCCTGCATTGTCGTCGCCCACAGAGTTGGAGGCATCGTTAGAGTTGAACCGGTACCCTGACCCGCACCAATTGGAACTCAAGCAGCAGATTATAGACTTTAGAAACGCCCAGCCAAATGTGAACCTTGCCGCCGACAGCTCGTTGTTGGCAGTAGACAACTTGTGTCTTGGCGTGGGGTCCGACGAAAGCATCGACATGTTGCTCCGGTGTGTGTGCAAACCAGGGGTGGACAAGATGTTGATATGTCCGCCAACGTATGGGATGTACTCCATCTGCGCCACGGTGAACGACGTAGAGATTGTCAAGGTTCCCTTGACCTACCCCGACTTTCAGGTCGACATTGCCGCGGTGTTGCACAAGTTGCAGAGCGACAAAGACGTGAGGTTGGTGTACTTGACGTCGCCGGGAAACCCCACAGGCAAGTTGCTCAACGTTGAGTCAATCATCCACTTGTTGGAAGAAAGTGCCAAGTTCTGGAACGGCATCATTGTGGTGGACGAGGCATACATTGACTTTACCCAACCAAAGACGGCCAGCAATGGCGAGTCGATGTGCACCTTGGTCAACCAGTACCCCCAGTTGGTGGTGTTGCAGACATTGTCAAAGGCGTTTGGCCTCGCTGGCATTAGGCTCGGCATCACGTACTCCACCAAAGAGTTGTCGTGGTACTTGAACGCCATGAAGTACCCGTACAACATCTCGAGCTTGACGTCGAGCGTGGCCAAGAGGGCCACGGCCGAGGGGTTGAAGGTGATGCAAAACTACGTGGACAAGATCACCACCCAGAGACAGCTTGTGCTTGACAAGTTGCTCGCATTGAACCATGTGGGCAAAAACATTGGCGGGCTAGACTCAAACTTTATTCTTGTCCAGGTGTTGGACAAGGAGGGCAAGCCGTCAAACGACGTGGCATTAAAGCTCTACAAGACGTTGGCGGTGGACAATGCCGTGGTTGTTCGGTTCAGGGGTACAGAGTTGAACTGCACCGGAGCGTTGCGGATCTCCATCGGAACCGAAAAAGAAAACAAGGAGCTTTTGACCAAGTTTGAAAAGGTCTTGAATGATATAAACCAGTGATTGTATTGGTTGGAGTAGTAGTATAGCTGCGGTCAAAATCCGGGTAACCCTCGCTTTTTCTCTCACCATTTTTTTTTTTCTTTCTTTCATTCATTCATTCATTCATTCAACCAAAAATTTTCAGGACGACTGACAAAGCCCAGAGCAGCATCCCACCAGATCCACAACCACACAGGCACAATGGCGAGGCAGAACTTTGTGGGACTAGTCATTTCCCAGGGAAAGATGAACAAAACTGTCAAGGTGAGGGTACAGGGAAAGGTGTACAACAAGCTCATTGACAAGGAAGTGTTGCAAAGAAAAGACTTTTTGGTGCACGACGAAGGAAACATTTGTAAAGAGGGCGATATTGTTCGTATCGAGTCCATACCCAAACGGTCCAACCGTAAGGCGTTTGCCATTGCCGAGATCAAGGTGAATATGGGTCAGCAATTTGCCCTTTACGGCGATTTGGCCAAGCAAAAGGTGAAGGAGGAGATTGCCCAAAGCGCCGAGGAGCTTATTGCCCATAGGGAACAGTTGTCGCAGATAATCACCAAGCTCGACGACTTGAAAAAGTTGGACCAGATAAGCCACGATGTCGTGAATGGCCGGCAGCAGGAAACCGACGAGGCGGCGTTGCTCGGCGAAATCAACGCCATCAAGGCCAAGTACGGCATCACCTCGTGGCCCAACACCGACCCTATAGTGGAGACCGAGTTGAACCAGACCCCGCTTAGTGAGCAGAACAAGAGACAAGCCCACTTGCGCCAAATCCTCGAGCAAATGATGGGCGAGGAGCACGCCAAAGAACGAGAAACAATTTTAAAAAACACACTCAAACACAAGTTCAAGTCGATGGAAGATATCCGACCCGAGATACAAAAGAACATTCTCAGAAAGTATGTGTTGAACATTGACAATCCCTTACCTATCCAATTACCTTAGCCTTTTTTCCCCCTTCCCCCTTCACCCCTTCCCCCTTCCACCCAGTGTATATAGATTCATCCACACACACACCCTGTAATTTCTGTTTTATGATAACGATGATCTGCACAAGAAAAATAAAAATAAAATAAAACAGAGCGGAGATAATCAAATTATTGCTCCTTCAATCAACCAATGTCCAAGGTCCATCCACCAATAGAGCGAAGTGTTTCGCAAGAGGTCTATAGGGCGTTTCGCGATGCCAAGGCAGCCCTTAGGCCGGACCCACTCTACTTGCAGCGCATCAACACCGAGGGGTTTGAAAACTACCGCGACAAGCTCGCTCCCTTGCTCACCTCCTACCATAACCCCACGTGGAAACACCGCCTGACCGCTCCAGTGGCCATCAAGAATGCGTTGAACGTGCCAATAAACACGGTGGTCAACATGAACATACGACCGGGGGAACCTTACTTTGTGGTGTGGTTCCTCATCTCGGCGTATTTCCCGTTGATTGCCGCGTGTCTTGGACCACTTTCAAACATGATTTCAATCGTTTCTTTGATTCAGCACTGGAGATTGGACGGCATTACTGGGAAGTTGGTTCCCGACCTGATGCCAGTGATGGTGTTGAATGGGTTGTCGCTCGCACTAGGGATTATTGGAAACGCTTCGTTGTTGATGAACTTTTCGCGGTCGGTGAAGTACTTGGTCAGCCAGTGTGTGTCGATATTCTGCTGGTTTTGCGCGTCGGTGTTGCTTGTGGCCGCGGTTGTTATTACCAACTACCAGTGTATCGGCACGATCAAGTACAACCGGTCAGAGGGGTTTTATTTCGCTGCATTCACCGCCGCCTACTACTTTGCGTGCATGGTGATTTTGCTCATAAACTTTGTGGGGTACAAGCTCAACAAGTACCCGGCAACATTCAATCTCGACCAAAAGCAGCGTACTTTGATGTTGTTTACCATCTCGTTTGCCATCTGGACAATTGTGGGCGCTATCGTGATGGCCCATTTGATACCGGACCTCACGTACGGCTCGTCGTTATACTTTTGTATCGTTCTGTTCCTCACGGTTGGGTTGGGCGACATCCTTCCCAAATCACCCGGGGCCAAGGTGATGGTGTTGATACTATCGCTCGGGGGTGTTCTTTTTATGGGTTTGATTGTGGCTACCCTTCGGTCGGTGATCTTGTCGTCGGCAGCGCCAACGTTGTTCTGGAACGATATTGAAAAGGCAAGAGCCAAGCTATTGGCGCAGATGTCTAGGGAAGGCACCAAGGTCACGCCCGAACAAGCATTCCATCGGATGCGAGTGTTGCGCCGAAAGGCAAAGATGAAACACAACCACATCTCCTTGGTGTTGACGGTTGTGGTGTTTATGGTGTTTTGGCTCCTTGGTGCATGTGTGTTTGAGTATGCCGAAGGCTGGTCCTACTTTGATGGCATATACTTTTGTTTTCTTTGCTTGGTGACAATTGGGTATGGCGATTTTGCGCCAAAAACAAATTTGGGTCGGGCTTTTTTCGTTTCGTGGGCCGTTGGTGCCGTTCCCTTGATGACGATCTTGGTGTCGAATGTCGGCGACACGTTGTACGAGGCATTCACCGATATCAGTGTGTTGTTTTCAGAGTGGATCTTCAAGCCAGACAGGGAGTATGAGGTGCAACGGGAGTTTGCCCGGCAGAGGAAGGAGAATTTGGACGACGAGCTGACAATCAACTCCATGGTTGTAGCTCGAGAGGAAGAATCCGAGGAGGAGGAAATGGAGTCGTTGGGCCGGGTCTCAAAGGGTGAGGATGATGATGAGGAGGTGGTGGAGGCGGAGGTGGTGATGACGGGCGACGATGCAGACGAAGATGCCACCACCACCGATGCCAAGCTCCAAACGGTGCCCATTGACCACATTCGATCCAAGATTGCGACGCAAAAAGAGACCCACGAAGACTTGTTGCAGTTTCTTGAGCAGTTGAAGCCTCTTATCGCGGACAGCATCCAGAACCCGTTGAAAAAGTATAGTCACAAAGAGTGGGCGGATGTGATGCACGCATTGGAAAAGGGCAAGCTGAAGAAATCAGCCAACAAACCCTCGGCTGATGGGTTTTGGCTCGGTGATGCGTCGCCGTTGCGACTACCATTGAAGGAGCCAAACTACTTGATTCTTCGAGTATACTTTAGAATCGAAGAGCGGCTAAGAGAGTTGGTCGAAGCCGAGATTAAGGATTTGAGCAAGATTGACGGTGTGGACCCGGACCAAAACGGTGGGACTGGTATTGGCGACAGAGACCCGGCAGACTTGTCGTCCCAGAAGATACTGTTTGCAGTTTGATAGTGTGTGTGTGTTGTTTCTGTGTTGCTGTGTTGCTGTTGTTGTTGTTGTACTTTTACCTAATAGATAAACAATGAGAATTCCAGTACTGATAAACGCGCGCATGATTCGCGCCCAGAATATTTGTTGTTGATAAAAAGCTCGAGTCACCACCACCCAAAACACTGTTTCCAAGATTCCGAGCGACATTGAACTAGACGATATGACTAATCATAGGTCTATCGAGGCAGACGATGGCTACCACAGCCACAGCCACAGCCACAGCCACCACCGTGACCCCATCATTTTCAAAGCGGGACCGTTGCGCATCACATTGAACAACCTCAAGTACTTTACATTCACCGTCATTGGCATCGCCCTACTCTGGCCCTGGAACGCATTCTTGTCTGCATCTGCGTACTATGCCGATAGGTTTGCCAACTCGCCAAACATCGTCAAGGTCTACTCGTCCACAATGATGTCGGTGTCGACAATAACGTCGATGGTGTACAACTTGTACTTGTCCCAAACACAAAAGAATGTCAACTACAACTGGAGAGTCAACTTGGGCATGTGGATCACGATTGTGATATTCTTGGTCATGGCAGTCAGTTGCATCTCGGACACCCTCATCAACATGAACGACGCCGTATTCTTTGCTGTGTTGATGTTTATGGTGTTGGTGTCGGCTATGGCGACGGGCTTGGCGCAGAACGGCACCATGGCAATCGTCAACGTGTTGGGAGGTGTGTATGCAAATGCAGTCATGGTGGGACAGGCGGTTGCTGGTGTGTTGCCGTCTTGTGCGTTGATCATCTCCATCCTCCTTGTGGGCGAGAGAACGGCAGGTCAAAAGGTGGAAAAGAACTACGGTGTGTTTGTGTACTACATCACGGCGAGCTTGGTGTCGGTGGTGAGCATTTTGTTGTTGTACTGGACAACGTACCACAGGAATGTGGCTGCGTACGAAAGGGTCAACAGACTTTTGGAAGAAGATGCGCTTGAGCAGGATTCCGAACCGGGGCTGGGCGAGGACGGCGAAGAAGACTTGATTGAGCCGGTACATACCCAAAAGGCATTTGTGCCGTTTGGCCAGCTCTGGTCCAAGCTAAACTTGATCGTGATGACGATTTTCTTGACCTTTTCCATCACCTTGTGCTTCCCCGTGTTTGCGTCAACTGTTGAGTCGGTGCAGCAAGACTCGCCACACCGGTTCTTCCACAAGAGCATCTACATCCCGTTTGTTTACCTTGTGTGGAACTTGGGCGACTTGTTGGGCCGGGTCTTGTGCGGGTATCCAAAGTTGGGCATGTTGATCAAGAACCCCAAAACGCTCATCCTCTACTCGTTGGCAAGGTTGGTGTTTATCCCCTTGTTTATGACGTGCAATGTCCACCCCGGCCGAGCCCCGCTCATCAGGTCGGATGTGTGGTACATCTTGCTACAGTTGCTATTCGGCATCAGCAATGGCCAGTTGTGCACGTCGTCATTCATGATTGTTGGCGACTACTGCGACACGGACGACGAAAAGGAGGCTGCTGGTGGCTTTACAACCGTGTTCTTGTCAGCTGGTTTGGCAGCAGGCAGTGTTTTCAGCTACTTGTTGGTGCTTGTCGTGAACTAAAATAGACACTGGTGGGAAGTAAAAAAAAAAAAAAAATGACACCGATCTCGACACAAGCAATCTCTCAACCAATCGACACACAGCCCCTGTGTACCCTCTCACTCTCTATCCCTCTCTCCCCACTACCAATTTCACTTTGCCATGTCGTTCTGGGATAACAACAAAGACAGTATCAAGTCAATGGGGAAAGCCACGGTCAAGGGGATAGGCCGTGGCTCCAAAGCAGTTGGCCAGGCTGGTTACCGGACATACAAGAAAAATGAGGCCAAGCGAAATGGTTCGGAATACACTGATCCATTTCCAAAAAAGGCCAACGATCCCGACAATGATGGAGTGGCAGAGAGATCGACTACCTCGCTAGCCCCCTTGCCGCCAAAGGAGACGTTGATGTCTCTTCCACCACCGCCAAAGAGAACTGTGCCTGTCCATAGTGTCCCGCAAAAGGGAGAGGCTTCAAACTACGTCAGCCCTCAAGGAACGCACCAGCAGTACGCACCACATACACAGCAACCACCACAGGTGGCTCAGCAACAGGCTCAATTTCAGCAACCACCGCAGGTGGCTCAGCAACCACAACAGTTTCAGCAACCACCTCAGCTTCAACAACAGGCTCAATTTCAGCAACCACCACAACAGTTTCAACAACAGTTTCAACAACCACAACAGTTTCAACAACCACAACAGTTTCAACAACCACCTCAGCTTCAACAACAGGCTCAATTTCAGCAACAACCACAACAGTTTCAACAACCCATTGATCAGAACCAGCAACCGCCTCCGCCTGCTTATGTTGACCCGGCCGCTCAATATCAAACTCAACAACCTCCTCAGCAACAATTTGGACAGCCCCAACCTCCTCAGCTGCAAGGTGTGCCTGCTCAACCTCTGCAGCAATATACTCCTCCGCAGCAACAACAAGCACCCGCTCAGTATACTCCTCTGCAGCCAGCAATGCCACCGCGCCAACCATCCCTTGCTGATCAAATAGGTCAACAATTGAAACAACAATTTCTGTCCCAACCGCAAGCCCCGCCACCACAACAGGGGCAATATGCTCAGCAACAGCAACCTGAACAGCCTCGCCAACCATCGCTTGCTGACAACATTGGCCTGCACGTCATGCAACAGTTTCAGCAGCAACAGCAACAGCAGCAACAGCAGCAACAGCAGCAACCGGGACAGCCTCGCCAACCATCGCTCGCTGACAACATTGGCCTGCACGTCATGCAACAGTTTCAGCAGCAACAGCAACAAACCTCCCAAGTTCCAGCTCAGCAAACTCCGGCACCCTTCCAACAGGTTCCAGTGCCTACCCCCGTACCCGCCCCTGCTCCAGGCCTACCACTGCGCGCACTTCCCCCCTTGCCTACTCGCTCAAACCCATCAGCCCCTGGCCAGCACCCTGGTTTGTCGTATGACAACCCCTACCATGCACCACCGCAAAACACCGAGCCTCTGGCTGGTGACTTGTCGAATGAATTGCAACAGGAAGAGCCAAAAGCAAAGTCCCCCTTACCAGACCCAGCCTCTTTTGCCCCACCACCAAGACGCGCGGCAGATGTTTCTTTACCCGTGACCCCGCAACGTTCTCACCCCTCGCCTGCCCGGCCTTCAGTTAGTGCAACTTCGTCACACCAATCAATCCCGCGCGAACCACCAAGAAAGGCTAATCTCGTCACTATCGACATTTCCAAAGTGGGACCTCCCCCACCAAAGATATATAGAGGGCCAGGTGACGCTTTGCCCGTGCACAAAACGGCAAAGACCCAGCCTGCCCCGATACTGGCCCCAGTTTCTGTTCCTGATCCCGCTGCAGCACCAGCACCAGCACCAGCACCAGCACCAGTTCCAGCACCTGGTCCTGGGGTGCACGCTGACCCCGTTGAAGCTGTTCCTTCCAAGGGCAAGGCCCCGCCGCCAAAGCCCAAAAAGTTGCATGTGGAGAAGGAGGCCACGCCACCGGTATTGCCCACGCGAAGATCAAATAGCTCAACTCCTGTTGTGACCTCGCATGTTGACGATGACGCAGAGACCCCGCCCGCGCAACCACCACGGCCAAGCGAGAATGCCAAAAAGGCACCACCACCCAAGCCAACGAAACGGCAAAATCCACCCCCACCGTATGAGCATGAACACGAACAAGAGCTGCACCCTGTGCCTCATATAGCTGCGAAACCAAGTGTTGCGGTCCATAATCCTCAAGTTGACGTTTCGAGCGAGTTGAATAGCTTGTTCAGCAAGATGAATGTCAACAAGGATGCACACGAAAAGAAAGCACCCGCACCCGCACCAGCACCACCTGCAAAGCCCAAGGCGCCACCGGCCAAACCGAAAGCCAAGCCCAACGTCCCTGCCAAACCTGTAGTTGATCACATCCCTGTCAACACGCCAGAAGTCGCCACAACCACGGCGCCGGCACACCTTCGCCCACCACCCACTACTTCAGTGGCAAAGTCCCCATCGCCGCCACCTGCTCCACCATCGAGGAATTACCGTCGCGCCGCTGCTGGTGTCCCGCCCTCGCCGGCTCCGGATCCGGCTCCGGATCCGGCTACGGCTACGGGGCCGCCTGACTACGACCTTGAGCTAGGCACGCAATGGTATGCAAACAATTCGGGTCCGTTGGTGTTGCCAAAGGCGTTGCAAGGGCTAAACTATACAACATCTTATTCATATTCTGGTGTCAACAACTCCAGAGTAGTCAAGCTTCGCCTCAAAGATCTTGCCATTATTGCCTACAAGTTTGAGTGGCAGGGTAGCCAGGGCAAAAATGTGAATGTGACTATTGCGCAGTATATCCCATCGCCCATCACCAGCAACCCACCGTCCAAGGCGGAGTTGCTCTCCAGCCACGAGCGGTTTGGAGAGTACGTTGCGTCGTGGTGCCAACACCACAAGGGACAGACTGTGGGCCGAGGCGAGTGTTGGGACTTGGCCAAAGAAGCCTTGCAAAAGGGGTGTGGGAACCACGCCATGGTGTCGCAGCTGTACATCCACGGATTCCCCATTTTGCAAATCGAAGCGGCAGAAAATGGCGGCGGCGTGAATTTCATCAACGGTGTCCCTCAAGCCGATGAGGTCAGGCGCGGCGATATCCTTCAGTTCAAATCGTGTACATTCCACCACAATGGCTGCACCCAGACGGTGGGAGCGCCAGACCACACCTCTGTCGTGATGGAAAACACGGGCGAGAAGCTCCTCGTGCTTGAACAGAACGTCAATGGTAAGCGCCACGTTGTTGACGGCGAGTACGTCTTGAAGCACTTGGTCAAGGGCCAGCTCTACGTGTATAGACCCATGCCTGCGGAATGGGCTGGCGAGTTATAGATTCAATGTGTGTGTGTAGAGTGTTTGCGCAGAAGAAAAAATAGCTGAGATAGAAGAATTTTTTTTTTGTTTTTGCAATGGGCATTTCCATCAATTAGTAACATCCCACAATATGACCAGTGAAGTTGTTGCGCCAGCGTTGTCGACGGCTCAGAGTGATGCTGTGTTTACATACGACAAAGTAAAGTCTACTGTGAAGGAGAGGAGACATCTACAGTTGAAGGACCCGCGCGATGAGCAGGAACTCAGGCAGAGGATATGGGAGTACTACTCCCTCGCTGATCTCCTCGCTTTCATCACGCAGAATGGCAACAACGAGGCCGGGTCAGAGGCCGACGCCGACGCCAGATTCAAGAGGATAACGTTGCAGTTTCCCGACGAGCTAATATGCGACTCGGCCACGATTGTTTATGAGCTACAGCGAGAAATGGGGTTGGTACCAACACTGCAGGGTGACGAGTCCCAGCCTGAGTGTGCACCTGCGGCTGCAGCTGTGGCGTGCTCTGCTCCAGGTCCATGTTGTGCTTCTGGCAGCACTGGCTCTGCTTGTGGTAATGTCAAGAAGGACGGGCAACGTCTTTGGATCTTGGCAGACACGTCGTACTCGGCGTGCTGCGTTGACGAAGTTGCGGCAGAGCATGTGCATTCCGACTTGGTGGTGCATTTCGGGGATGCGTGTTTGAACGACATTGAAAAGTTGCCCGCGGTGTATGTCTTTGGAAAGCCAAAGGTTGACGTTGGCAGCATGGTTCTGAGCTTTAAGGAAAGGTATGATTGCGGCGACCGAGTTGTGCTCATGGCCGACGCACCCCACACCTATATCTTGAAGGAGTTGAAAGGTCAACTTGAAGGGTACAACATCACCATTGCCGATTTGTACTCCAGCCCAGATTCGAAAGCGACTATTGTGGGGTACACCCCGATGAGTAATGGAGTCAAGAAATTCAACCGGGTGTTTGACGGTGTGTTTGAGGATGTGGACGGCGGCGACGTTGACTTTTCCGAATACGAACTTTTTCACGTCACCACTCCAGAGGCGCCACGTCTCTTACAGCTCACCACCAGCTTCAAGTCAGTCACTACGTACGACCCCATCACAAAGACGCTCCGCCAGGGCCCCTTTCCCAACCTAACGAGACGCTACCGGTACATGCATGTTGCCAGATCCGCGGGGACGGTTGGTCTTTTGGTGAATACGCTTTCGCTCGCAAACACAAAGAGACTCGTCAACACGATTTCGTCGCGAATCAAGGCTGCAGGAAAGAAGCATTATGTGTTTGTGGTGGGCAAGCCCAACGTTGCCAAACTAGCCAATTTCGAGAGCGTAGACGTGTGGTGTGTCCTTGGGTGCGACCACCAGGGGATTGTTCTCGATCAGGATAACGAGTACTTCAAGCCCATCGTCACGCCGTACGAGTTGTTGCTTGCATTGAGCGACGAGTTTACGTGGACAGGGAAGTGGGTCACTGACTACAACACCGTGATACGGGTATTTGAAGAGGAGGGGGCTACCGCTGGTGCCGCCAGCGGTGAAGACGAGTCGGACGAGGAGCCTCAGTTTGACCCGGTCACGGGACGATTTGTGAGCACGGCGCGTCCGCTTCGCCAAATCCAGCACTTGAGCATAGCCACGTCTGACGCTCTGGAATCGGACCTGCTGAATGCGCTAGTTGCGAGGTTCTCCAACACTATAGCGATTAAAAACACGGTGTCTACCTCGGCTGTGCATTTGCAGAATCGGCACTGGACAGGGTTGGGCAGTGATTTCGACAACGACAGTACGGGTACAATGGCTGAGGAGGGTCGCGGCGGCGTTGCGCGGGGGTACGACTACGACGTTGAAAATGTATAACACAATAAGCTGTGTGTGTGTATGCTGTATGCTCTATCCAGTTTACTGTTGGCTGTATACTGTTGGCTGTATACTCTATCCTGTTGGCTGTATACTACGCGAGTGTGATGTATTTGTAGATCTGGCACAGGGAAAAAGAATTTCTCCAAACGCCAACCACAACACCACCTCCTTTGCTAGATTTTTTAATGCCAGTGTCGGTAGACAGTATACTAGACTTTTTGTTGGCTCATGGCAGGTCTGTATTGCTTGTTGAAGTGCTGGCTGCCATCATTGCTAAAAATGTGACCGCAGTCCCATACTACACATTGCTCTTTACCATTGCATTCGTTTTCTTGTACAAGTATTCCCGGTTCTACAACACCCCAAAACAGTGGGCCGGGATAGGGAGTGGAGATGTTGCTATTGTTACTGGGGGGTCCAACGGGCTCGGGTGGGAAATTACCCAGGAGTTGAGTTTGAGAAAATGTGCCGTTTACGTGTTTGATATCTCGGAGCCAGCACAGCATTTGGACAGAGTTTTCTTTGTGCCATGTGATGTTGGCAACGAGGAGGTATTGAACGCCGAGTTGGACAAGTTGATACTGCAGTTGAATGAGCAAGCTCGCCATGTTAGCATTCTTGTCAATAATGCCGGGATCAGGGATAACCGGTCCTTGCTCAATCTCAGCCCGGAAAGGATCAAAACGATTGTGAATGTCAATATGTTTTCTCAAATCTGGCTGCTCCAGCGGGTATTGTCCAACCATGTTGATTACGTGCTACCCAGGGACTCTACCGCTAAGCTATCGGTGGTGACGGTTTCGTCGATCCTTGGCACGTTGGCGCCCAAGAACTTGTCCGTTTACTCGGCATCAAAGGCAGCAACGATCCTGATCCACGAAGCGCTAGTGCAAGAGCTCAAGGACGTTCCGTCGGTGAGGCTTTTGCTCGTGATGACGGGACAGTTGAGCACCGCCATGTTCAAAGACATTGAACCAACAAAGTTGTTCTTTGCCCCTATTGTCAACCACGTGCGTTTGGCGGGCCAGATTGTGGACAAGATCCATCGAGGGTATAGCGGCGCTGTTTGCGAGCCGCTCTACGCCAACTTTCTCCCGGCCGTGCGTACATTTCCTACATTCTTACAAGACTTTTGCCGGTGGATATCAGAGATTGATGACAAGATCAAGGAATGATGCGCTAGTGCTAGTAGTATAACAGGGGATAATCTATTCATCTTTTTTAGATGCTTTGGCCAATTGGGCTTTCACGAGGCTTGTAAAGGCGTCTCTGTTGAAGAAACCAACAATGTCGAAAAACTGGTTAAACTCAAACTTGGCGTCAATCTTTTCGTTGTCTTTGAAAGTGAAGGTGACATTGTAGATGGGATCGTATTTTGGGGACGACGTGGCGATGGTGATCTTGTTCCCCTTGCCGTCGTAGCCAACGTATTTCACATTCTTGTTCTTATAGTTTATGGCGTAGAGAGCGGCACTCAACACACCATACGCAATAACAGAAGCCACCGTCACCGTGTACGCATCTTTGAAGCCATACTTTTTGTCCACCAAAAACAACAAGCCAGCAATAATCACTGTGGATAGCCCCAATCCCAATTTGGTGTCTTGCAACGTGAACGATTCCTCGTAGCCAAACTGTTGCAATATCGAGCCCAAATGATCGTCGGTTGTTTGGCGCAATTCGTTGACGGAGCTGCAGTGGTTAGTATTGGAACATGTATTCAATCGAGAGTCAACTTACTTTAAGTTTGTTTTTTTGATCTGTGACATAGGCGTTGTGTGTGTGTGTGAAGATGTGGGTTAGTTGGTTGCCCTTTGTAGATGTGCTTTGATTTGATGATTTGTTTCGTGTCACTTTGGCGAATGTCGCGTGTTGTGTGCGTCTGTCTGTTTGGTCAGCGTGTGTTGTGGCAAAATGTCGCAGTCCTCTTTTGCGACTTTTATCTGTCCCTCATCAACACAACAACTCGCCCACCACGACCCGATCCAACCTCCCGGTTCCTCCCTTCCCCACCCCCCGTCGCGTCTCCTTCTTTCCACCCACCTACCGCGGAGGAGGAACGATTTAGCTTTTATTGCTAGTGCTATAGTGACATTCCACTTTGTTGTCCCAAACAACAACTTGCGCACCACCCTAGGAGGATTTCCCCATCCCTTCTTTCATTAATATGGAAATATAGCTTGCATCTCCCTCTATGGCAAGCACTCTGAACAACAGCAGCAGCATCACTACTACTACTACTACTACTACTACTACTACTACTACTACCACCACCACCGGTATGAAGGAAGACGGGAGCAATACCCCGAGACAGATTCCTGTTGACCGGATCAAGCAAGCCTTGGCCCCTCCGGCCCAAAAGCACAACAAGGTCGGCAGCAGTGGTAAGCCGCGGAAGCACATGCACAAGAACGACGGCGACATTTCGACCCAACTTGAGTCCCAGTTGAAGCAAGGCAAGAAGGTCACGGGGAGCAGCCGAAAGAACCAAATCTCAATCAACCACTTGTTGGATTTCCAGTCGTACCGCGATTCCGAGGAGTACCAGCAAAATAGTAAAAACAGACGGCGTGGGAGCAACACCAGCAACGGCAGTAATAGTCACCACAGTGGTGGCGGCAGTGGCGGCGGCGGCGGCAGACGGAGAGACCCGGGAAAGGTGCAGCTCACGGGGATGCGGTATATCAATGTGAGGTACAAGTTTGTGGTTGATAACCGCAAGCAATACCGGGTGCAGGAATTGGATCCCAACGTGCCCCTCGACACCGAAGACATTATCCGCATCATTGCGCCCAAGGGCAACTCGTGTCCCATTTGTCTTACCGATGACCCGGTTGCGCCGCGGATGATCACGTCGTGCGGCCACATCATCTGTCTCAAGTGTGTATTGTCGTTGTTGGAGCACGAGGTGCCCAAGGCCAAGAAGAAGGAGGCGGCTGCCATTGTGGAAAAGTACCGCGAGTGTCCGTTGTGTTTTTCAATCATTAGAAAGCATGAGTTGAAGCCCGTGTTGATCAACAACGTCGACGAGCACTTGGACACGCCCAAGGTCCACGATGACGCCGTCTTGACGTTGATGGCGCGACTGCTGAGCAAGATCTTGTCGGTTCCCAAGATGTTGGCGTTGGAGCACGGCGTGGCTGACTTTCCCAGCGCGCGAGACCCGCACTATGCGCAGTACCTGAGAATATTCAAGGGCGATTACCAGTATCTACTTGAGATGTACGAGGAGGAGAAGCGGCAAATCATGGCGGCGTATGAGGAGGAAAAGTTGATTTATGGTGACGATATCATGTTGGTGAATGAGGCTACCGCGTATATTGACAAGGAGATTGAGCACTGGATGGAAAAACTAGCGCAGCCAGCGGCCAACACACACGCCAAGAGGGATTATCCCGTGCATGCCAGCACCAATGAGCCTCAGTCTCAGTCTCAGTCTCAGTCCCTGGCTTTACATGCCCAAGTGTTTTACTACTACCAAACTGGTTTCAATGCCAGTTGCGTGTATGTATTGTCGCCCCTTGACATGAAGGTTCTCAAGACAACATACCACCACTACGAAAACCTCCCATCGGCGATTGTGGCCCCGATTGAAAACATTAGGTACGAGGAGCTCACGGTGGATACGTCGTTGACAAAGTACAAGTACTTGTCGCACTTGCCCGTGGGCACGCAAATCGGGTTTATCGAGTGCAACTGGCACCACAATGAGTTTCTCAACCGCGATGCGTGGGAGACGTTTAAAGATGACTTGACCAAGAGGTCGCGGCAGTCAACGAGGAAATTTAAGCGGGAGGAGAGAGACCGGCGGCGGGCATTGAATGAGGAGGAAATCAAAACGCGCAATTTCTACCTCCGTGAAAACAATGGCATTGACGAAACTGACGCCCACTACGACTATGCTGCGTCGCACATGGGCAGCTTGACAATTGTGGACAATCGGGACTTGCCGTCATTGTCTGACCACCAGCAACATAACCACTCTACGTCATCGGACCACCTTCCGTCTGACGGGGCCGCTCACTCGAGTGAGTATGAGACAACGGTTTGGGGAACACGCATTTTAAAGTCGGACATGCCGGCATCAGCCATTGACGATTCCGACTCCGACTCGGCCGAGGAGATGATTCGCAAGGCTCGAGAGGAAATGGCCCGGCAGGATGCGAGCCATATGAACAAACGAAAGAAGAAGAAAAAGTTGATTCTTCTATCCAGTTAAGAAGAAAGTAAATAAAAAAAAAAAAGCAATGTGTATATACATAAATACAGCGTCCCGTTCAAAATGCAATGTAATCGTTTTCGTACTTGATGTCTTGGTTTGGGTGGATCCACGGCCGGATATAGTAGAATGCCGCGCCAAGGACCAACACTCCCGTGCCAATCACAGGGAACATCCAATACGGAATGTCCATGGAAGACGCATTTGGCGGTGGGACAAAGGGGAAGAGGGCAAGAAAGATGTTGGCCACTAGGAAAAGAACGATGCAAACCATGGGGGTGGATACCGTTGGCTTGATAAAGGCTTCTCTCGACACTGAAACCTGGAGCAAATGCTCCTGCTCCTGCTCCGAGTGTCTCCTTCTTGGCTGGTACTCCTGTACCTCCTCGGCATTCGACTCCGCCAATTGGTCATTATTATTATCATCACCACCATCGTCGCTATCGCCATCAGCGCCAAATGCATTGGCATGAATGTTGAACTCGCCCCAGTTTTCCTTCTTCCTGTTGAGTTTCAAGTAGATCAACCCGCTGGTGAGCAAAACGTTTATCCACGTGCCCGGGTAGATGTACAAGTTAACCACAAACTCGTAAATCTCGGTTGACGGCGGCGCCACCAAAATCACCACCGTGACCAACCAGTGCAAGAGCAACGCGTGGTTAAAGTTTTGAAAGTACTCGCTAAAGGGGATGTAGTTGTTGTAGGCGAGTTCCTGGTTCACCACCGAGTGGGCGTACGACACCACCAAAACATTTCCCAAATTCGAGAGCGAGATAAACATGGGCAATAGCCGCGAGGTGACGCTTTCGCCAAGCACCTTGTTGAAAAAGATGCCCGCAATCAACACCCCGCTGGATAGAATCTCGTCCTTGGGGATCACCACCAAGTAGGCGATAATGACCAAAAAGTAGAGCACGGTTGTGAGGAGTACCGCCAGGGGCGCCGCCACCGTCAATATATGCACGGGGTCCTCAACCTCGCTCAACACGTAGTTGACATTCTCCCACCCCTTGAAGGAGTAAATCACCTCCAACAACGCCACCGCGACGGAGTAGACGCTGGGCGAGGTGTTGTTGTGGAAATGCCAGATATTTTGAAAATTGTTTGTGGGTTCAATGTCCAACGCCCCGAGCGAGGCAAGCACGCCAATGACAATGATCAACACAAGAGTCAACACTTTGAACACGCCAAGGAAATTGAACAACTGGGTGCCCTGGTTGGGGTACCGCCAGTGGAGCAAGATGCAAAAGGTGATTACGCCCACGCCAATTGCCTTGGCAAGGGTATCGTCAAACTCGTCGTTACCCGTGATGGCAAACAAGATGTATTTGCCAAAGGCGTAGCTGTTGCCGGAACTGAATCCAAGGAGGATAATCAGGAACGAGTACGCGCACCCCATAAGGCCCTTGGGGTTGGGGAAGCACCGGAGCAAGTAGTTCAACTCCCCGCCATTTTTGAACGGCAAGTTCAAGGCAAACTCGAGGTATATCAACAATCCGCAGAATATAATCACCCCGCCGAGGAGGAAAACAAGGAGAAAGAGTCCCACATTGCCGTTGGTGTACTGGAAAATGGGCGACGGGTTGGAAAAGATGCCGGTGCCGATGATCTTGTTGACAATGAGCGATATGCACGATAGCGTGCCTAGCTTTGTCTTTGGTGCGAGCTTGGATAGGATCGACGCATGAATGCTGGCGGCATCGTGGTTGGACATTGGTGAGGATGGACGGTCTCAAGTGTGGCGCTTCAGCCTAGTGTGATTTTTTTTTATATATACTTTTTTTCATCTTGTGCGCGATAAGCGACTGGCACACACAAAGCGTGATAATAAAGCACGCCATTTGGAGTATTCATTACGGTATGGGCATAATTATATATATATATATACAAACATCTGATTGAGCACCTGAGTAGGTGATCAATGTTGTCGGGAAATGAATAGGGGTAAAATCAAACATCAAACAGAACAAAACAAAACAAGACAAAACAAAACAATCCAACCATAGCTTGAACCAAAACAAAAAAAAAGAAAAGCAACCTAATTTATAATCTTTTCTAAATCAACACCATCGTGTAATGCCCGGATGGCAATGTTGCATCTCATCAACGATTGCTGCGTGTTTTTGACATCCTTGTCAACCTCCTCGCGCTTGTGGTTGTCAACTTCCTCGCGTAGATATCTAGCATTGTTGAACTTGAACGAGGCATAGTCTCTTGAACTCTCTGTCTCTTCATCCTCTAAAGACTCGTCCTCTGTGAGCACCATCTCCTCCCTCTTTTTGAAAGAACGGGTGATTGCAACACCGTCAAATTCAAACTGGGGGACTGCATCCAACCCGCGCTTGGCCTTGGCCTGGGACACGGCCCCGGCCCTGGCTGTTGTTGCTGTTGCTGCTGCTGCTGTTGTTGTTGTTGTTGCCATTGCTGGCTCCTGCTTGATCGCTTCAAAGGGTAGGTCAATATATGCTGAGGTGATGCAGTGTGAATGCTTGTGGTTCATTGATGGAAACTGCACATTGAGCTTTATTGGGCTGGCGTCCACCCCGCTGCTGATGTGCTTGCCCACCGTATTCACCAACTCCGTCACCTTTTTGTTGATAAACTTGATGTTTTTGCCAAACGTATTGTGCTTCAACAACTGGCGGGTGGAGGTGCGGCCAATGTGGAAATACTTTTCGTCCTGAAAGTAAATGTGGTGGTTGTCTTCAGTCGACACGCCAATGGCCGACACGTTGGACGCAGCCACCATCGAGTTGACCAAGTCCTGCGACTCCAACCCTTCGTTGGGGCCGATAATTACCAAGTCGGGCTTGGCAATGCCGTGGAACTTGGGAAGGATGATTGTTTGGGCAATTTGCAACGCCGACATGGGGTCGGCATCCACATACCACACGTTCTTGTCCAATGGATCTTGGCCCACCTGGTTGGTCAGGACGGGGCTAAACCCATCCACGTCCTTCACCCCCAAAACGACATTCTTGGCTCCTCTTTGGTTCACCAATTTGAGGTTTTTGAAATAGGTTTGGTGCACGGGAAGCAAGTGGCCAAACTCGCCGCCCGACCCCAGGCTGGCAGGCCGGGTGTGTTTGTTGTAGTCGGGCAAGGACCGGCCGTGGCGGTGATATAGCGGCGCCACAAGGATCACATTGTGCTGTTGTTCCTCCTGCTCTTGCAAAAAACTATACAACATGCGGGCATTTTTCGAGACCCAGCTGTCGGTGGTGGTGATGAGGATGTTTAAACATGATACTGACGAGATCAACCAAAGGGTGAATAACATCTTTGGTAATGGAAGTCAAAGAGACGGGGAGTGGCTGGAAAAGTTGAAAACCTACAAATTATGGGCACCCCTGTGGGAGGGGGGACGGCAACAATATATATATATATACATATTCAACCATCCACCTTATACTTGTGGTTGCCTCACAGGCACAACAATGAGGGACAACTACATTATGGGGGGAACCGAAGGGGCGGGCAAACTTAATCTCTCATTTCTCATTTCTTATTTTTTTTTCTGACCATGTGGGTCTTCAATTCCTTTTTTGGGGTTTAATTCAACACCACGACACACACACGTGTGCCACCCCCTTTGGCTTGTGATCATCCTTGATTCTCCTGTGATCTCTTGTGATCTCTTTCCCCCCAAAGACATTGAATCCGTCTGCTGTGAAGCTGTCGTTGATGCCGTATCGGTTGTTGTGTCTCGTGTACTTGTAAGGTGTATGTTGTTTCTGCTGCTGTTGTTGTTGTTGTTGTAGGCAACGTGCGCTCCACGTGACGGCCGTTTGATCCCGCCACAGATGAGATGCAGTCTCTGATGACACAAAAACGTTAATTGCAAATAAATAAATATAATAAACATGCACACACACACACTACTTCACCACGCTGATAATGTCTATAATCACCTTTTGGTCGTCTTGGCTCAATTGGCCAAACATGGTACTGAATCTGACCGCATCGTTGCTCTGCAACTCTTGCACGTACGACTTGGCCGAAACAAATATGTTTAAATCGTCCAACGGCGTCGTTGCCAACGGATCCTCATACACGTCCTCTTCCTTTTCGGTGTGGTACCCAGTCAACTTCATGTCCTCGGCAAGCAAAAACTGCTTATACTTTTCAGTCCCCTCGTCGTCGTTCTGGTCATGTCCTTCGCCTGATGCTGCTGCTCCTGCTCCTGCTCCTGCTCCTCCTGCTCCTGCTCCTGCTCCTGCCCCTGCTCCCACCACGTCCTCTTCCTCTTCCTCGTCGTCAATATCCTCAAACTCGTCATCCCACTCGCCCTCCATGCCATAAAGGGCCCCGTCGCCTGCATTAAACTTCCTTCTCCTTTCCTCCAACGTCTGCATCGCCGTGGGTACCTTCTTCAACAATGTCAAAAGACCATTGCCCACCTGCACCAACGTCTGGTTGTCCAAGTCCAACCTCGAAAACGCCATCAACGCAAGGATAGACAACTTCAAGTCGTACACCCGTTCAAACCGTGGAATCAACTCAAACCATTTGTTCAAAAAGTCCACCAACTTGTTGCTCTGCTGCAACAACATCATCGTCTGCGGCGCGTCGTGGACCAATGCGGCTACAACCAGGTTGGTGCTATTGATCTTGTACAACGTCCCCTTGTGGTGCTTGTCCACATCAAAGTTCTTCAACACCACGCCAAGGATGGGCGCGATATACTGCCGCGAGTGCTCCTCCATGCTCAAAATAAATGTCTGGCCCAACTCAAACGCCGCAATCAAGTCGTTCAACCCGAAATCCTCGCTGGCATCGTCGCCCACTTGGGCATAGATGTTGTAAAACAACCGCGCCAACTCGGGGTCCTGCTTCAATGCTCCCTTGCCGTAAATCATAAAGTTCTCCAAACAGGGGAGCAACTCCTCAAAGTACATGGGTGCCGTGCCGTTCTCAAACGACAAGTACAACAACTTGAAATTCTCCCACATGACGGGGGTGATTTCCCGCAACAAAAATGTCGAGTTTTCCATCAACTCGCCCACCTCGGCGATGAAATCGTCCAACTGGTTGGTGAACACATACCTAATGGCTTCCGAAAATATCTCCTCCAACTTGATACAAATCTCGCGCGAGTTTTCAAACGAGAGCAACACGGTGATCATCGTGTTCAAGAACCCGGTGGCGGCAATGACCTTGTCGCCCTCGGCGTCAAAGTTGCCGTCAAAGTCATCCACATCAACGTTGGACGCGTCGCTAATCTCCACTGCTAGTCTCATAAACTGCTCCACCAACTTTGTCATGAGGTCCACGCCAAAGGGCTGCAACTGCGTCGAAAAGCTCTCCACACACTCCTGCATCACCGTCGAAATAACGTCGCTGTCGATTTCATTCGACAACTCCAACAACTTGGACATGGTGGGCAATATAATGTTGGACAACACTTGCCTAAACTCGTCGTGGGTTAAAAACGCCTGGATGGCCAAGGCGCACTCGAAATGCACCACCAACGACGCGTCGGGGTTGTCAAAGTGCTTCAAAATGCCGTGGTACAATTCCGACGACGCCTTTTCGTCATTCAACTTGACGTCGGAGTAGCTGCTCACAACTTCAATGGCCCGGGCCTGCAAAAACTCAAACTTGGACCCCAAAATAGGAATCACCAACGATGCAATAAACGGTTCCATGTGCTCCTTGTTCTTGCCCTCCTGCAACTGCAACGACAATGCCCCCAACATCTTCAACACCCCTTCCTTCTTCTGGGCCACCTCCAACGTTTCGCTTTGCGTGGACAACTCGGTGAGCTGCTGGTGGATAAAGGTGGTTACCGGTTGCAAAATCGTCTTTTTCCTCTTGTAAGCAAGGGTCACGAGCAACCCCAACGCCGCCGCATCGGGGGTGTCGTACTCGCCCGTCTGGTCAAAACATAGGTTAATGTATTCCTGAGGGTCCTCCTCAAACGTCTCCAACAACTGGTTGTCTGGGCACAACAACGGATACACGAAATGGATAAGAATCGTTTCCGCATACGGCTTGATCAAGAGCCAAGTCGACTTTTCCACCGTGCAATGGCTCAAAAACTCCAAGAGCTGGTACAAGGACGTGGTGGCAAGCCATCGCTCGCCCCGGCAGTACTCCTCGATAATGGCCAAAAACTGGCTGATGAAATGCGGGATAAACTCATTGAGAAAAAGATTGTGAAACTCCGGGTAGCTGTACTTGTCGGACAATTTCTTGGATGCGTACCGGTAAAACAACCGGTAGATGTTGGCAAGCGCCCACTTGTAGCACTTTGAAACCTGCAAAAGCGCCTTCTCCTGCTCGGTGATTGACAGGTTGGCGGCGTACGCTGGCGGCTTCATGTGGATAATGGCGCCGTGGAATTGGCCCCACTGGAGCACGCTGTCCTTGCTCTGCAAGGGCACGGGCAAGTCGTAGTACGTGACAAACTTGTACGACTTTAAAATCAACTTTAAAATCTCCGCCTTCAGCTCGTCAATCTCGTGGCTAATGATTGTGTTTCCAATATTCAACAAGTGCGGGAACGCAGACTCAACAATCGGGTCCAACTCATCCTTTCTGTCGGCATTGCCCACCCACTTGTACTTGCGGGCAATCTCGGAGAAGCAGAGCATCCCGGCGTACAAGCAATCCTGGTTGTCGGTCATTTGCAACAACTGGCCCGTCTGCTCCAACAACCCGTCCCAGTTCTTGAACTCAATGGCAATCAAGTTCCGCAACACCGGGATCAACTGTTGTTTTATCCGGTAGTCCGATTTGATAACCACGGGTAGGATCCGGCTCTTGATCAAGTTCTTTTCGTCGTCCTCAATCTTGTACTGTTTCTCCTTGGTCTTCCAGTACTTGACAATGCGGTTCTTGAAGTACACAGCCGAAGCCTTTTTTGCCTGCATGGGCGATTGGTCCGACTCAATGATTTCGAGGCATGCAGAGAGGAAATGGGGCGTAAGCGAAAGTTGTTTCAATTTCGTTTCGGCAGCGAGTCGCAAGTTCGGGTCGGCTTGCAACGTACCTGCAAAACACTCTAGAAGGAGTGACGTGTCCATGGTGGTGGTTCTGGTGGTGGTGGTCCTGCTGGTGGTGGTGGTGGTCCTGCTGGTGGTGGTGGCTGTGCTTGATTGGTAACGATGAGACAACAAATTTTTTTTTGTTTTTCCTCCCACTACGGGTAATTTTCGTTCACGTTACCATGACAAGAGCAGGAAGCCCAGAAGCCCAGAAGCCCAGAAGCCCAAGGAAAAGAGGAAGCATGGGATGATGGTTACAGTTGACGGTATACCTTTTCTTTACTCTCAGTTGAGGTCCCAATTGGTGTTCTCAAGTGAGGTTGTTTGGGTGGGTTTCATGCTCTTCTGTTACCGTTTTTGTTGTCTCTCTCCCAAACGAACCGGCCAATCCGTAGTCAATTGCGACGGATCTATTGCTACTGCCCCCCTGTCTGGCATCGCACATGATAGCAGGCAGACGGACGCAGATCTAACCCACCAATAGCTAGCACACCTTCACATGAAGAGAATGAAAAAAAAATATGCATTGCCAGGGAATCGAACCCTGATCGAACCCTTGGGAAAGGCTCATGCTGCCATTACACCAGCAATGCGAACAAATGCGCCAAATGCGCACTTGAGTTATAATTGTTTTTCCCACACACAATGCGCATCTGCCAACTTTGATATCTGACGGGTTGATGTTATTGTCATGGTGGTTGCGGGAGGGGGGGTGGAGGTAGGATGGCAACGCAGAGAAGAGCACCACTCACTCAGTGTGGGTACGTGTCTCTATCCCCACTTCCATTCACAGTCACGTTTCCCCCCATGTATCATGTGGTGCAACCTTTTTTTTTTTTATTTTCCATCATTTTCGTGTCAATTCTTTACAAAAACACAATAAATCTTTACAAACTATTTACATCATCCATTCCCTTTGGCTCTCGCGTATTCTTGGTCCGTGGCCAGAGTGACGGCAACCTAACCACCTGAAACCGCGGCTCCACGCACCGCTCAATAAACCAAGTCCTCAACTTGTTTTCAATCAAGTTGGAGATTTTGGGTACATCCTGCAACTTGGCTCTGGACCCAATCAAACTCTTGACAACAAACTCAAGGCGGTAGTCCGGACTAAAAGAAAACATCAATGCCGTCCCGGGGTCATCGGCCTCCTTTGCTTCGTGGTTCTTGTCAAACAACTCCTGGTCGTTTGTGTTTATCAAGCTCACTGTGAGACACCCGGAGAAACGCACAATCGAGACCGTTAACGCCACCGGCAAGATCGCCGTCATGGGCCGCGGGTGGTTCAATAGCAACCTGGTTTCAATGCCGAGGGTGAGCGTGTCGGACAAGTCCACGTCAATTTTCGCTTCCAACCTGCCACACCCGTCTGGCGCGTGCTTGACCCGGCAGTTGGAGAAGATCGGAAAGTCATCGCCAATATCAATCTCAGTCAAGCTGATCTTGTCGAGAAAGTCAGGCATGGGCGCGCTCTCCAAAAAGTCAGTGAGCGAATGGTAGATGTTATCGGCAAGCAACGCCTCTGCCCTCAACTGCGAGATTGTCTGCGCCACCAAAACATTGAACCAGTCAAGCGACTCTGGAGCGTGATTGTCAACATCATAGTATGTCTTTTCGAGAATTGAGGTTATTTTCTGGCGCGTGAGCAACCCCTCCTGTTCTTCTTGCTCATTGCTGCCACCGCTACCGCTGGTAGATGTGCCGGTGCCGGTGCTGGCGCTATTGCCGCTGCTGCTTCTACTGCTGCCGCTACTGCCGCTACTGCCGCTACTGCTGCTGCTGGAAGTTGTTTTCTTTTCACGCTTCACAAGGACGCCGCCGGCATCACGGACGGGTTTGGAAGGCGGCAACGTGGATGCTTCTGCAAAGACAAAAAACTTGATAAACACAATAACCACCAAGATGACGCTGAGCTGTCCAAACACAAGACCCTGTGTAAATGTCCAGTTGGCGGTTGGTACCTGTTGCAATTGTGGCTGCTGTGGCTGCTGTGACTGCTGTAACTGTAGCTGGAGCTGTTGTTGTTCCTGCTGCTGTAGTTGTTGTTGTTCCTGAAATAGCTCTCGTTGTTGCTGAATCAACTCTTCCCGCTGAATCTTGAGCTGGTCGGATAGCTGTTCTAGTATATCCCGCTGCGCTCGCACCAAAATACGCTCGGGGCTCTCCATAATCGTGGGCTGGTTGAGATTCTCCATCGATGTCTGTAGGTGCTTTGACGCCTTCCCCATAAATGTTTTTTTTTTACTCTTTCTTATTATTTTTTTTTTTTTGGTTGTCTCATTCGCTCATATTTGTTGTTTCTCATTTCGACTTCCCGTATACATTTATATATATAAATAAACCCCACTTTACATCAACTACTTCTTGAGCGCCTTGGGCGTCTTTTTCTTTGCCGACTCAACCTTCTTTGGAGAATCTATGTTGGTGATTTTCACTGGAGTTGCGGCCGACAATATGCTGCTGCTCCTTCTTGGCCGTCTCGATTGTATCACAATCGGCTTGATCTCGTCGTCGCTGTCGTCGGATTCCTCGCCAGTGATCCATTTGCCAACATTGGCAAATATTGTCTTGCCAGCATTGTTCAATTCCTTGTTGGCATTGCCAATATACTTTGAGGCAAAGTCAGTCAAGGGAGACCGGCCCGATTCTTCATCCGACACAGCACCGCTGCCATTGACACTGTCCCTGTCCCTGACGCTGCTGCTGCTGCTGCTGCCGCCGTTGTCGAGCTGCAGCTGCTGCGCGTCAAACTTTTTGCCCCTCATAAACTCCCTCACCTCAAAGTACAAGTCCTTCGACACGTTGTTCAAGTTCTCCTTATTCTTTACCCAGTACGTTCTAAAGTCACTCACGTGCTTCTTGAATTCCAACTCATTCTTCTTCAACCAGCTCACATTCAACTCCTTCCGGGTAGCCCCGCGCGCAAAGTTCCGCATGAGGTACTTGTCATAGTCGCGGATGATCTTGGTGATGATATCGGACGTGGAGATCCCCTCGGTCCTTTGGGTTGTCAAAAACTTTCCTTGCTCCTTGATGGGCTTGTAAATGTCGTCAGAGTCGGCCGAGGCGTAGGGCAAGTCGTCGTGGGCGACATAGTCGATCTTGTGCTTCTCCAAAAACTCGGGCGTCACACACCAGGGGGCGTTGGGAATGACCTCATCCACCCACTTGCAATGCATCAACGTCTCGCATCTCTGGGCATCGGTGAGCACCGTCAACCCCTTTCTCTTGTGCGTTTCAACATCAGAGGGAACACCACACACCAATTCCACATTGGCAAACGACTTCTTGGCCTGCTCCAATTGCTTCATGTGGCCCAAGTGGAACAAGTCAAACACGCCATCGGCATAGATGCGGATCGTGCGGTCTTGGGGCGGGATGTTGAACTTGTACCCCCGTGGCCGGTACTTGCGGTACTCAACGGGCAATTCTTCATCCAAAAGCTTCTCCCTCGCGTCAAACTCCTCTTCCTCCTTGGTCTTGATCTTGCGCTGTTTTGTGGGGACCGTGCTCTCTTGCTGTGCCTCATCTTCCGACGGTTCGCCGATATCGTGGTGCTTTCTCTTTCTCTTGAAGAGGGACGACAACGAGTCTATGGACAATGTCCGTGTGATTGGCTCGTCAAAGAGCTCCTTCTCAGCGGTTCTTTTTCTGCTCAACCTCGCCATAGTGTGGATATCGAATATACGTTGCTTTATTCACCCCCCAAGTTTGTGGTTGTGGTTGTGGTTGTGATTTTGATTTGCTGTTTGTGCCGAAAAAAAACAAAAAAACAACACATTTTTCCGTTTCTGCTTTTCCCCTGATTTGACTACTCAGCTATCCCCCCTCCGCCTCCCCCTCACAATGACAAAGGTGTACTCACTTTCCGACCTCAAGTTTATCAAACCCACAACTTTGCGAGCATGGTTTAGAGGGGGTGGAGCGCCGCACGGCAACGGCAAGTTTGCCGTGGTTGACGTGCGCGACTCGGACTATGTTGGCGGACACATCAAGTCTTGTTGGCACTACCCTGCAGCAAACTTCCACTACACCTTGCCGGAGCTACAGCAAAGACTAGTTGACGAAAATGTTTCCAATGTCGTGTTTCACTGCATGTTGAGCCAGGTGAGGGGGCCAAGCTCCACGCTAAAGTTTCTCAGGAGCTTGGAAGAGGTCAAGGACCCTGAGATGAGTGCGCGATTGGATAACCTCCACGTGTACATATTATCGGGCGGGTTCACTGCGTGGCAAGAAGAGTATGGCAATGACCCTGACGTTACTGAGGGATACGAAGATGATATTTGGAAGTTTGGAGTGTAGAATGTATCCTATACGGTTTGTATCAAATTAAACTGGGCCCGTCGTAATGGCTGAATTGGTTGGGTTGAGAAATTGGCTGAGCAAATTGTTGCTGGTTATACCCAGTGGCATGTTGCTGGATGTACCCGGTAGCTTGTTGTTGAAGCCCAGCCTGAGCTTGCTGGAAAAAGTACTGCTTCTGAGCTTCTTGCTGCGTCTCAGGAAACACGGCAATGGTTGGCAATCTTTCCAACCCACCAGCTGTGGGTTGCAGCTGAAGCGGCAGCTGTTGCTGCTGCTGCTGGGCTGAATAGTTACTGAACAACTGCTGTGCCGTATGTGACGGTTTGAATGGGTTGTTGCCGGTCGCATTCGCTTGGATCGGCTTCTCTGGCGAGGGGCTGTTGAATGTAAAAGCCGTGGTTCCGCTGTTGGAGGCAAACCTGGAGGTGGCAAATGGGTTTGTTGATTGTCGTTGCAACGGCTGTGGGTGTCTAGCAGCAGCTGCAAACGGATTGGTGTTTTGTCTTTGCAATCCAAACGGAACACTTTGCAGTTGGACAAGTTGTTGTTGCTGTTGCTGTTGCTGTTGCTGCTGTTGCTGCTGTTGCTGCTGTGGCTGGAACAGTTGCGCAAACGGATTTGTGTGCTGTGCTTGGAGCTGAGGTCCATAGCCACCAAAGCCATAACCAGTGGCTGTCGACAGGAGCGCTGGAATCGCTTGCGGTTGCTGTCCTTGTGGAATCGATGGCATGGGCGAAAATCCTCTGCTTGGTGATTGGAAACCAGATGAATGCAGTTGTACAAGTGCTTGTTGTTGAGCGGCTGCTTGTTGTTGAGCAAGTGCTTGTTGTTGAGCGGCTGCTTGTTGTTGAGCAAGTGCTTGTTGTTGAGCGGCTGCTTGCTGTTGAGCGGCTGCTTGTTGCTGAGAAAGTGCCTGTTGTTGAGCGGCTGCTTGCTGTTGAGCGAGTGCCTGTTGTTGAGCGGCTGCTTGTTGCTGAGCAAGTGCCTGTTGCTGAGCGATTGCCTGTTGTTGAGCGGCTGCCTGTTGTTGAGCGGCTGCCTGTTGTTGAGCGATTGCCTGCTGTTGAGCGAGTGATTGCTGCTGCTGCTGCTGCTGCTGCTGCTGGAATGGGTCTAGTTGCACGGGAATAACGACATTGCCCCATGGGTTATACGTAGACTGTTGCACAATCAACGAATGGTGCCTATTAGGCTCTGGTCTTTCGTCCTTGGGCGGAGCGTTGTTAATTACTGGCTGCACCTTGGCCAGGTCCAGCTTATCTGTTGTTGTGCTCCTCTTCTCCGCCAAGTACTGTCTTCGGTTTTCTTCAAAGTTGGGGTCACTGAGGTACTCCTCCAACGAGCTAGCCAATGCGGTTGGCGCGTGCTTTATGGTGGGGACGTGCAATTTTGTTGCGTATTCGAGGTGCTTGGCAACGCGCAAATAGTCAATGACAAACTTGGTTTGGTCAACAAATTTTTTATAAATCTCGAGCGATCTTGAAGCGTCAACCTTGGACATTTCAAAGTAGTGCTCAAGAATGTTGATGACTCCCTCGTTCAATATGTGGAACAATGCCAACAAGTCGTTGACCAATAATCTAAATGCGGTCAACACAATATCGTTGTTGATCTCGTTCTCAACAAAGTTGTTCTTCAACAAGGCGTCGATTTGCGTCTGCACCGACTCGCACTCTCTGAGCAAGCCCTTCTCCACGCTCAAGTCTCTCAACCTCCCCCCAGCACGATCGGTGGAGTTGGTGGACCTTTCATCGCGAACATAGTCCACCCCGGTGGCAGCATACTGCTTGCCCCGGATGTGCAAGTACTTGGCGTACCGGGTGATGAACCGCACGTCGTTGTTGAAATTGCCGTTTTTGGAAATGTTGCTTGACGACAAGTTCAACATGCTGGGGGACAGGTGGGCCAAGTATTCCAACGTGACATCCCGGTCTCCCTCTCTAATCATTAAATGTATCACAATCAACGACTTGTAAACAACGCTCCACGACGAGTCCTGCAATCGGTTCTGCAACGCCCGCATAATGGTTCTAAAGTTTTCAGACTCTACGGAATGATCAACCGACGTGGCCATAAGAATTGGCTCGATGTACTTTGGCTTGGGCGCCGCCACCTTGACCTTGGTGGCCCCCTTTACTATTTTCTCATATGTTGTCATTTGATAGGAGTGCCGGTGTGGGTGTGGGTGTGGGTGTGGTTGTGGTTATGGCAGCTGGGGATGGGTGTGTGTGTGTGATTATGGTAGTTGTGGCTGGGTGTGGTTATGGCAGTTATGGATGGGTGTTGGCGGTTGCTGTTGGAGTAGTAGTGGCTGGTGCTCGGATCGAGTGGTTGAACAATTGTGTTGATGTTTTTTCTTTCCCAAACGGAAATAGGGGGTTGCGAGCCGAGCCAATTAGGACAGCAGTGCAAGCAGCCCTGACCAAAGAGGCCGAAGAAGGGAGGCACAGGTATCAAGGCGCAACAACACAGTTACAGTAAGCCTGGTCACTTTTTTTTGAATGGGTTATCCACAAAGGAAACATTTGCGTGGAGGAGCTGCTGCTGTTGTTGCTGCCGTTGCTGCTGTTACTGCTGCTGCGCCGCCCGTCCAAAAAAAAAAAGCAGCCAGTTTTGCGTCTATCATTAAATTGCTATATACAACGAGTGTGTGTCACGAGTGCGTGTCACGAGTGTACATCTTTTTGAGTACACTGCCGGTGGTGTGGCAGCTTCATCTGCCACAGCGGTCGGTTACCCAACCTACTTTGCCTTCAACCCACCTCTCTTTTCCAAGCACTCTTTGGCTTCATTAATCTTGGTGGCCAACAACGAAGACCCACCTTTGTCGGGATGGTTGGCCATCATCAACCTTCTGTGGTTTTCTTTCAATTTCATCTTGCTCAAGTTGGTTTCCTTCAAGTTCAAAATCTGTAATGCTTCTTTGGCAGTCATCTTTTGGCCAAATGGACCCTTGTAGAATGCTTTGCCGTTGATACCGGGCTGGTTGGACTTGACTTTACCAGCAGCAAAGTACGCCACCGTGAGCACTCCCAAGCCGGTTAGCCACGGGTGGTTACCCATCCAATCTACGCTTCGATCAAAGTACCATTCGACTGATCCTTCAGGGGCAGCCTTTTTCTGTAGCTGTCCAGTGTACAAAGGCTGCTGCTGCTGCTGCTGCTGCTGCTGGAACTGTTGCTGCGACTGGCTGTCACCGGGTATGGGTAAGACTGGAGCTTGCATGGTGGAGGGGGGGTAGTGGCAAACGTGTGGAACAACACTTGAGTGTCTGGGGCGGCGGGAAGGCCCAAAAATTTTTCATTCCCCCCAAAAGAAACAAAACCAGCGGTGATTACATCACGTGATCTACACTCTCCTTTGCGTTTTGCGTTTTGTCTCATCGAGAGAGAGAAAAAAAAATACAATAAAAAAAAAAAATTTGGGATAAGATCACCATCTATCAACCAACGCCACAAGCAAAGGGAAAAGCAGAAAAGGGACACACGCTAGTAGGTTAGGTTACCAAGATCATTTGAAAGTTGAAAACAAAAACACACAGCACATTACTTTGTACCAAAAAAACAAAAACCAAAAGACAAACACACACGAAATATGCGGATTTATCAGTGTCATTTTTGCTCATCGCCAGTGTATCCCCTCCACGGAATAACATTTGTGCGTAACGATGCCAAAGAATTCCGGTTCTGTCGTTCCAAGTGCCACAAAGCATTCAAGCAACGTCGTAACCCACGTAAGTTGCGTTGGACCAAGGCATTCAGGAAGGCTGCTGGTAAGGAACTTGTTGTTGATTCCACCTTGACCTTTGCCGCCAGAAGAAACGTCCCTGTGAGGTACAACCGAGACTTGGTGGCCACTACCTTGAAGGGAATGGCCCGTATCGAGGAGATTAGACAAAAGAGAGAAAGAGCATTCTACAAGAATAGAATGAGAGGCAACAAGGAGAAGCAGTTGGCTGCTGACAAGAAGTTGGTTGAGGAGAACCCCGAGTTGTTGAGAATGAGAGACGTTGAATTGAGAAGAAAGGCCGAGAGGATTGCCGCCAGGGAGAATGCCATGGAGGTTGAAGCCGAAGCTGAAGCCGAAGAGGAAGAGGAGGAGGAGGAAGAAGAGGAAGAGGAAGAAGACGAAGAGATGGAGTCTGAGTCTGAATCTGAATCTGAGGGCGAACAAGTCAAGCAAAAGGTGTTGTTGAAGAACAAAAACACCAAAAAGAAGGTGAGAAACTAAAGCTTGCAATAAAAGTGTATATTCAATCTACGAAAGGTCAAATCCTGCCTCGGTGTTTATAGCGTAAAGGAGTTTCTTCCGCATCACCTCTTTATCCTGGTAGTCCGGGAGCTTCAACAAGTTGACGCACGTACTGGCGGTGGGCAAACGCAACGCATCCCGCCCCGAGTTTCTAATGCCAAACCTGGGACTCAACGACCCAAACCCCAACAACGGCGCCCGGCTCACCGACGTGACAAACTTGACCAACTTGAACCGTTCCTCCGGGGTCATTTCGGCAACAACCTCCCAGAAATACTTTACACTCAAGTCGTCGTCATAGTAACCCCCGTATTCGACATTGCTTCGCCAATCGTCAATGTCAACGTCGCTCTCGCCCCCCGATATGAGCATCTGCAACTCGAAGCAATCAAACATGCTCAACCAGCTGGCGTCAATGATGGAGAACAAGCCGTCGAGAAAGTATCGCGTTTGGATCCGCAAGCTCTGGTTCAATTTAAAGTTGGCAAGCTGGTGGATATAGTTGAGAATGTTTGACGAGTTTACCGGCGTGTGCTGACCGTGCGGGAGGAGCTCAAACACCGCCGTTTTGCTTTTGCTTCTGTTGCTGTTGCTGTTGCTGTTGCTGTTGCTGTTGCTGTTGCTGTTGCTGTTGCTGTTGCTGTTGCTGTTGCTGTTGCTGTTGCTGTTGCTGTTGCTGTTGCTGCTACCACCACCATCATCATCGCCGCCAAGCTTTTCATTCACGGCAAAGGTCAAGTCCATGGCTTGCAACTCTTGGCTGCTCATTTTCGTCAACTTCATAAAATTGACAAACAACTCGCGGTCGAGGTACTTTAAATCATTGATGGAGTTTTTCATATTATCGTTGCACCACTTGTTCAAGAAAAACGGGGCAAACGAAACGTCAATCAAGACATTTTCGTAAAAGCATTTGCCCACAACACTACCGAGAAACCGGAGATATTGCAATCTCTTTTGCTGCAACTCGGGGTCAATCTTGAATGCCAACTTTTTGTATATATCGTCGTTGGGGTATACCTGATTGTCGCCCGTTTCTTTGAACAAGTGCAACTCATTTGACGGATCAAGGCCGTCTCGGATAACACTGGTTAAGAATTCCTTGGTGATCCCGCCACCATCAATCCCCGCCTCAGGGCCATACTCGTTGAAAAACGTCACATTTATCTTGCCCTTAAACTCAGGCCCGAGCTTGCCAAACAGGGAAAACGCGTCGCCGAGCACATTGTCACGATGAATGTCGGCTCGGGACCCTACAGAGGATGCTTGTTCAAACCAGGAATGAAGCTCTGGCTGAAACACCCTTTGTCTATCCAATTCAATAAGCGATTGGAATATTTGCACCCGGTCCTTGAACCCAAGAAAGAATGGCACGCTTCGCAACACATTGACTTTGGCACGCACGTCCCACGGCACGGCTGGCGACTTTCGGGAAACTACCACGTCGTCAGCGACGCTGGAAGAACCTTGTTCCCTGGCCCGTCTATCCTCCTCTTCCTCCGCCACTAGCCGGATCATCAAATCGACATTGAATGTCAACTCTTGCGGAACCCAAAAGTCTGGGGGCAAAAACTTCATCCGAAGATTCTTGACATACAACTGGTTGAGTAACGAGATTGAAACGGCCTTGAGCTTGGGCTCAAAGTCCTCGACAAAGATCAACGTCAAGCACAACTTTTTCAAAAACACCATAAACTCCTTCACCTCAACAACACCCAACTTGGTCTCGTCTTGAAACGTCTCCATATCATTGGACACAATTAGCCAGTATGAGTACAGCTCTTCAAAGAGAAACACTGTGCTCCAAAACGCGGCAGAAAAGGCTGCGTTTGAATAATCCAACAACTGGTCTCGCTTCACATAGTCACTTCCCTCGCGCGTAAACAATGAGAACAATTCGTGTTGTTTGATTGTTTCAAAGAACCAGGTATAACTGTTGGGCACGATGGAGATCAACATGCATACCTTGCCCTTTAACGGCGGGTACAAGTTGACGAGACTGGGGAGAATCTTTAGTGCAAGACTTTTCGACTCTCCTTCGCCGTGGAGCAAGCCAATGGCCTCCTTGACAAATGCAGATGAATAGAGCTGCTCCATGGCAAAAGTCGCCTCCTCATCAAGGCGCACCACAACTTGCTTGGCGTTGGCAATGGCGCCCCCATCGTCATCATCATCATCACTCACATCGCCATCATCATCATCATCATCATCACTCACATCGCCATCCGCTTTCACGACGCAATCAACATGCTCGAGGATTGCGCCAATGACAATAAAGTCATCCTTTACAAACGTGTCGTCTCCATGAATAATTAAATAGTTTGCAAGTTGGCGGACAAGGGTATTTTGGTTGAGTTCAAGTGTAGGATGCTGGTGTATCGCGCGCCTCAACACGGCAAGGTATTCCTGGTTCGCTCCATGGTACACGTCCAATGCCAAAACTTTAAAAAGCTGGTCCGAGTGAGCCGTTGTGTGGTAAATCAAATCAAGGGCCTCTGTCACTATGGGCTGGGGTAGCTTATATTTCGCAATATAGTGCATCAAGCTCGGCACGAGATGGGGGACAATGGGTACACCGTGGCTGATCAACAAACGCATGCACTTGACAATCTGCTCCTGGGTTGGTGCTTGGTCACGTCCAAGCAACCGGCACAATGCAGACAAGACGCTGGACCCAATGCCGGGAGGCACGTCCATCCTCTCCTCATTCAACTTTCCATACAAGGTGCCCACAAGGGCTACATCGTCGTGGTGTTTACCACCACCACCACCACCACCACCACGACGACGACGTCGGGCAGCATACCATTTGGCCAAAACGACAAATTCACGTAGCCATTGGTTCCACTCCTCCTTGTCCCCCATCGCGTCACCCTCAAACCAATGCTCGGCTATTGCTTCGGCTTCTGCGGTTAATCGGAGGTACCGCCGGATATATTGCTGGAGGGTGATTGCTGCCTGGAGCTGTTGCCTCTGGGTCTCCCTCTCCTGGCGCTGTTGTCGTGATTGTTCAAGAAAGCTCTTGTTGACGCCATACCCCTGTCTCCTATCGCTCAAATTAACCGTTCGTTTGCGTGTCAGCCCGGAAAAGTTTAACATTTGGTATCGTTGGTTGGTTATTAATAATTGTTATTTGTATATATATTTATGTTGCCTCTTTTTTTTTTTCTGTGTGGGTGATATCTATACCAACAGGGCAAGGGTTCCCAACGACTCCACATAACACAGCGGAATCAACGACTCATCCTCTCCTCCCTCTCCCCCCGCTCTTGCATTAACCACCCGCTTCAAATCATCGAGCTTGGTCCCTCCCGAGAGCACCAACATCGACCCCCTCCCATCCTCGCCCAACCCGCCATCGTTCCCAAACTTGATATCCGTATAGAGCGTATCCCCCACCATGAGCGTCCTTCCCCTGTCATACCCACAGTTTTGGAGGATAAGATTCAACAATGCCCCGCTGGGCTTTCCAACATTGATATAGCTGCGATCGGCCGTATACGCCATATACTCAACCACGCTGCCCCCCGCGGGCAACACCAACCCCCGCGGGCCGGGATAGGTGCGGTCGATATTGCACCCAATAAACGGGATGCTCTTGTCATGGTGGAGCAAGTATTGCAACGTGGCCGCGATGCGCATATAGTTAAACTCCTTGGTTGACCCCACAACCACGGCGCGCACTTCGGGGTCAACGGTTAAAATCTCCGCCGCTGGGTCGTCAAACGCGGTATTTAGGCGGGCATCAGTGCCGCCGAGGGCAACATACCCTTGTTCCTTGAGCTCCTCTTCAATGCCGTGGTCGCCAAGGACCCACACTTTGGCTCCTTGCGGTATGCCGAGCAGTTTCAACTCGAGCGCGGCCGAGTAGCACGTGGGGTACACCATCTCCTTGGTGATGCCCGGTATGCCCAACCTCTGAAACTTGTCGACATAGGTGTTGCGCGATTTGGACGAGTTGTTGGTGACAAAGGTGACTCGTTTGTTGGTGGCTTGTAAATGGGCAATAAAGTCAGCCACGCCGGGGATGAGGGTCTCGTCGAGCCAAATCACCCCGTCGCAGTCAAAGAGGAAATTGTCGTACTTGGCTAGAATCGCCTCGGCTTGTGCCTTGCTGGTGATGTATACCGGGTTCGACTTGACTGTCATATTGTGTCTACATAGAGAGGGAAGAGTATCACATTTTTTTTCTTCTTCTTTTTCTTATGTTCTTTCTGTCCCTCCAGCTTCCTCTCCAAGAAATGTTGGAGGAAAGTTCAATCGGTGTTGCGGGATAGGTCAAGGTCTCCATCGTCTGTCTTGTAGCTTGCAGGCAAGTACAACTGGTCATACTTCTGCATCCGCCGTTTCCACCACTTGCGGCTGTCTTTACGGTTAATCTCCTCCAAGTACAAATCATCCTCATCCTCATCCTCATCATTGCCATCACCGTCTTTGCCCTCGGTTTTGTTATACTCGGCAAAGTCGCCATGGAGGTCACTCTCCTTGGCCGACTTGGTCATGCTCACAAACGTGTTTTCGCCCCGCCTGGTAACTTCGTACCGACTACCCAAGTGCAAATCCTTCATTACAATCTCTCTTGTCCTGCCCAAGGCCTCAATGTCGCCAATCCGGTCAATGGTGTCGTTCAACAACTGGTCAAAGTGTTCCTGCGAGGCAATCTCGTGGAATGCACGCATCATGGGGACGCTATCGGCCCGGACCCTCGACTCTGAGTCAATGGTGAAGATGTTTAAATTGTCATACCGCTGGATATAGTCGGCCCGCGTCATCACCTGGCGCGCCCGCCAAAGGGGTAGCTCGGGCAAGTGGTGGTCAGCCTGGGGGTACAGACCATGCAAAGCATCATTGTTGTGGGTGTTGCTGTTGGAGTCGTTGTTGTGGGTGTTGCTGCTGTTGCTGCTGCTGCTGCTGTCGTTGGCATCTCCCCCCGTGATCAATGTATTCATTCTCTTTCTATCCATCTCGACAAACTCGCGCACGAGCAACATGGCACTGGCGGAAAACTTGCCGCTCTCCATAACGTCGTCATCCATGTCCATGCCCAACAATCCGCACTGGTTTAAAAACCACGTCTTTTCGCGGTCGATAATCTCGTGGCACGCCTTGATGATGTCGTGGTGGCGCGCCACTTGGGTTATATGCTGGGGCCGCCCGCCAATCAAGTCATACACGGCGTGACACACGTCGTTTTGCAACACCGGGGTTTGCGGAAAGTACCGGTGCCGGATAAACTTTAGTGCATTGATGGTTTCGTGGCGGTTGAAATCGCGCACATTGATCAACTCGAGACGCGTGCCCAATTGTTTGAGCTTTTCATAAACCCAATAATCGTCACTATTGAAAATCATGGTTACGAGGCCGGACCCGCTCAATGATTCCGCCTTTTGCTGCAACAATTCCAATAGCTTTACCCCTTCTTCATTCTCCTTGATCAAGTGGGCATTGTTGATAATCATAATCAAGGGCCGTTGTCCGGCCCGCGGCACGCGGTGCATTGCCAACTCCTCCAACTTGCTAAATGCCCGCTCAATGTCAAGCAAGGCGGTGGTATCGCGCGGGCCCCGGATGGAGAATAACGAGCCAATATAGTCCTCGCTAAAGCTAAAATTCAATGCCTTTCCAAGTCGAATGCGGAAAATCTCCGGGTCGGCGTGGGCGTCAAAAATGGCGACATTGTACCCATCCACCTTTTTCATGCCCTCCATAATCAAGGACGTTTTCCCCGTGCCCTTTTCGCCAATGATTAAAAAGTACCGGCCAATAATGTCGCCCGATATGATATCGTCGAGCAACTTTTGTTGCGGCCGCTCCACCCAGTGCGCGGCAATATCCACATCGTCGCTCTTGGACTGGGTGTGCATCTTTAATTGCATCGTGGGGTCGCCCCGCTCAAACGCAGCATTCATTTTGGATAGTACGTGCTGGTTGTAAAACCGGTGGTATAAAAACCCCGCGAGTCCCAAAATCCCCACTGACGATATGGTGATTCCTGCCGTTTCCAAACATTTAAACAAGAACGATTTGAACTTGTCGTACTGAGATTCTTTCTTCTTGT
>JAKTZW010000311.1:87817-105126 GCA_030579015.1 Zhuliangozyma blackwelliae | reverse complement strand
TCCATTTGCTATTCTCAACGTTTTCTTATCTGAGCCAAGGAAGAAGAAGGAAAAAAAAAAAAAAGTTTTTCACACCAGCCCACCTTCTATCTCCCACCCCCGCAGAATAAAGCAACCCCCGTCCCCACAGAACTTTTCAGGGCCATGCCAAACGTTGAAGTTCAGCAGCACCACCAGCAGGAGCACCACCAGCAGGAGCACCACAACCAGCACCAGCACCAGCACCAGCCCCTTATGCAAGCTGGACCCCAAACAGCACCACCGCTGACAGAAGTGGCTCCAGTCTCGGCAACGCCCACGATAAAGGCCCTGCACAGTGACAAGTTCAGCAGCAAGGATCCGCTAAACTACCAAGCAGGCAACACCTTTGAGGCTCCCCAGTTGCCCACCCCTCCGTCAAAGGCAAAAGTACCCCCATCACACGGCCCCAGTCCCAGCTCCAGCTCCAGCTCCAGCAGTTCTGGCTCTGGCTCTGGTCCTGTACACCCAAACGCAAAGACAACAACTCATGTCAACAACGGCACCACCACCACAAAGTCCAACATCTCCAGTCCCGTGTGCAAAAACTGCCAGACCCAAACAACACCGCTCTGGAGAAGAGACGAGACTGGACAGGTGTTGTGTAACGCTTGTGGGTTGTTTTTGAAATTGCATGGCCGGCCCCGTCCCATTAGCTTAAAGACCGACACGATAAAGTCGAGAAACAGAATCAAGCAAGGCAGCGCCAACCCCAAGTCGAGCACCAGCCCCAATACCCCCGAGCTCAAGTCCAAGGATGGAAAGAGCAGCGGTAAAAAGTCACCCAAGGCGAAAAAGGCCAAGACTTCTGGAGAGGGAAGCTTGACGCCGTTGTTGCCCGCCACCACGGGCGCAACAACCTCGCCTGCCACGTTTAAGAACTCGTTTGGCCAACCGGTCCACCATAATCACCACCAGCACCAGCATAGCCACCAGCACCACCACAGCCACCACCACTTGCCCAACCATTTGCAACACTTGCAAGCCAACCAAGTGCCGTTGCACTACCCTTCGTCGACGCCAGCTCAATTTGCCCCTGCCTTGCAGAGAATCACATCGCCGTTGTTGTTGTCAACAACATCGGGAGCACCCTCTGGGTCAGGAACCACCACTGGGTCCAATACAAGCACATTGTCCTCGTCGTCGTCTGTGAGATCCGAGCCCGATAGACCCATGCAGCAAGCGGCGGGTGCCTTGGAAACCATGTCCAACGAATTGGGCCCCAGCGCAACATTCAAGAGCAGGTCAGGCACCAACGTCGCGGGCGTATCCTTGATGAACAAGGAAAAGAGCATTTCCCAGCCTGTTTCAGACACCTCGTCGATTTTCTCGAGTGCATTGAATGGGGCATCGGTATTGCCACAGCAGCAGCCGCCCAAATTGCCTGCATTGGGAAGCAGAATCACGTCGCCTTCCTTTGGCCCCCACACAAGGTCAACAACTCCGTTGCAGACATTGCCGCCCTTGCATAAAATGTCGTCCAGCGACTCGTCGTTGCCCCCATTCACCGCCCTCGGGGGGTTTAACCAGCAGCTGCTGCAACCACAACTGCAGCAACCGCCACAGCAAAACCCAGCACTTCCAAATGGGTACCAGGTGAACGATAGGAACAATAACAATAACAACAATAACAACAACAGCAACAACAGCAACAGCAATAACAACAGCAATAACAACAGCAACAGTAACAATAACAATAACAATAACAATGACAATGGAAGCCATAACCCCAGCTTCTTATACGAGCTCACGATCCTCAAGACGCGCATCTCCGAGCTTGAGCTTGTGAATGACTTGTACAGAACCAGGATAATGGAGCTTGAGGCTATGGAACAAGCAGCCAGGTTGAGAGAGAATTCAATGAAGCGGAGACTAGATGAGGTTATGAATTTGCAAAATAGTACCTTGATGCAACAGGTTCAGCCCCAGGCGAAACTGCTGCAGCAGGACCGGAATTCTGTCAGTCCAGCCGTCACTGCTCCTGGCTCCACCAACACCACGCCTGCAAAAAGCCGTCAACAACAACAGCAACAACAACAGTCGTCGTCGAGGTCTACGTCTGTGCCAACGCCCGGGGCGCATTCCGCTACGCCTACCACCTTGCCGTCGATCCGAAACGAGCAACCGGCGCAGTACTCGGCGCACACCGTTGTGTTGCCACCTATAAAACGAGAAAGCGAGGGTGACTTGGACGAGCACAACAAGAGGGTGAAATTGACATGATTACAATTAAAAACGGTTATATTTTTTTAGGGGGTGTTTAATCTTGGTCCTATATATATATATATATAACCATTTGCATAGAAACAAAGTCCTTTCTTGCTAAAATGGACAAATGTCCCAACCGAAATCACGTACGCACATCTGGCTCCTCCTTGCCCAAAAACTCCTTAAACTTCAACAATTGCAAAACAAACGCAATCTCATTGGACAAAAACTGGTCCACCTTCAACTGGTACTTGGACGCATCGCTAGTGTGCTTTTCCAAGTACAATCTAACAGTGGCTCCAGAAGAACCGGTCCCTGACAATCTGACAATAAACCTCAACCCCGACTCAAACTTGACAAACAAGCCTTGCTTGGCGGAAACGGACCCGTCCAAGTCCGTGTACGAAAAGTTTGCCGCTTCGGAAACAACATACCCGGGGGCCAACTCATCGCCGGGCTTCTTTTCATCCACAATGGACTGCAAGAGGGAAACCAACTCATTGGCGCCCGTGGAGGAAACGTTTTCATAGTCGTACCGGGTGAAAAACGTTCTCCCATACTTTTCCCAAAACGAATTTTGGACAACTTTAATCGATGTCTTTTCCAGGGGGTTCTTTTTGTTATAGTCAGCCAACACATTCAACCACGCGACAATGGCCCAAAGACCATCCTTTTCTCTAATATGGTTGGACCCAGTGCCAAACGATTCCTCGCCGCAAATGCTCAACTTTTTGGCGTCAAACAACGAACAGAAAAACTTCCACCCCGTGGGGACTTCATACACATTCAACCCCTTGTCCTTGGCAACGAGGTCAATTGCCCCCGAGGTGGGCATAGACCGGGCCAACCCGTAAACGCCCTGCTTCTTAAAGTAGGGGATGGACTCGGCATACTCGGATATGATGGCCACCGAATCTCCGGGTGACACAAACGTGCCAGCGCCATAAATCATATTTCTGTCGCCATCGCCGTCGGATGCAGCGCCAAAGGCAATATTCTCCTTGTCAACGCGAGAAACCAAGGTTTCGGCATAGGTCAAGTTGGGGTCCGGGTGCAAGCCCCCGAAATCAGGCAAGGGCTTGTAGTTTTGAATGGAATCCACCGACAAGCCCAATTCCTTGACAAAAATCTCATACCCATATGGACCAGTGACCCCATTCAATGCATCAAACAAAACCTTGAAATTTTGCTCCTTGGTGGCTGTTTGCAAAAACGACTTGATCAAGGGAAAGTCGAAAATGTCCTTCAACATGGCGACATAGTCCAGGGTGGAGTCCACCACCTCAACGTCAATGGGACCCACCTTGGCGCTGCCGATTTTCGACAAGTCCACACTGGGCAAGTCAATGAGCTTGTAGCTCGTCAACTTTTTGGAAATGTCGTAAATCTTATCCGTCACCGACTCTGGGGCAGGCCCGCCATTGCCCAAGTTGTACTTGATCCCCAAATCATTCTTGGGCCCACCGGGGTTGTGGCTCGCAGTCAAGATAATCCCGCCCGTGGCACCTCTGATTCGAATAATGTGCGAGGTGGCGGGCGTGGAAAGAATGCCGTGCTGGCCAAGAATCAATTTCTTGACCCCATTGGCAGCAGCAATCTTGACAATCAATTGGATCACCTTGTCGTTGTAGTATCTTCCATCGCCTCCAACAACCAAGGTTGCGTCCTGGGCACCTTCGGGGATGGCATCCAAAATTGCTTGGATAAAGTTTTCGGTATAGTGTGGTTGCTGGAAAACAGTGACCCGTTTTCTCAAACCCGAAGTGCCGGGCTTTTGGTCCTGGAATGGCGTCGTTTCAATGGTTTGAATGGAGGGGGAAGCCATGGTTGGTTAATTGGTGATGGTGCTTTGTGGGAAAGTGGGAAAGGGGGGAGGACGAAATAAAAATTGTAACGATATTTTATTTGCGGACGTCTGTGCCGACAAACAAGGGGGGGAAGAAAAGGAGGGGGCGGAAGGTGGTGCGGCGGCTAAGATGAAATGAGCGCTAGAGGTTGGCGCTGGAGGTGAATACAAGAAAGAAGCAGGAGCCAAGGTTGGAAGGAGAGAAAAAAAATGGGCGGCGACGAGTCTCGTCCACTTTATATATATATATATACTAGACCATTCATTAATACCCACGCATCCAGCTTCCAAACCGCTCTGTTTTCTTTATCCTGTGTATCGTTTTGGTGGGTTTTAATTTTGCGTGCACTAATTTTTGTCTTGCACCACACACACCACACACACAAACACACACACCAAAACACCGCAGCACCACCCCGCTTTTTAAATTAAGCTGTCAGGAGGCCGTGTCCACTCTGGCCAGGTGTCTACACTTTGCAACAGCAAAGAGATAGAAAAAGAAAATGTCACGCTTGTATATACAAAGCTAGGGAAAACTTCATGCCTGTATATACAAAAGCTATGGAGTCAATTATGGAGCCAATTATGGAGTCAACCTCTTTGGGTCTCTTGGGAACAAGGAGGCACGACGAATGTTTTTCAAGTCCAAGAAAAACATAACCACTCTTTCCAAGCCAATACCACCGCCAGCATGGGGAGGACACCCGTAGGAGAATGCGTCAACGTAGTCATTCAAGCCAGGTACGCTGGGGTCGACTTCGTGCTCAACCATTCTCTTCTTCAACAACGCAGAGTCATGGATACGCTGGGCACCCGACAAGATCTCCTCGCCTCTCATAAAAAAGTCGTACGAGTTGGAGTATCTTGGGTCCTCGGCATCCGGCATGGTATAGAATGGCCTAATAGCCAACGGGAACTTGTCCAAAATGTAGAAATCAGTGTCGTACTTTTCTCTCACCAACTTGCCCAACAACCTCTCATTCTCGGTCGACAAGTCTTCAAAGTCGTCAACCTCCTTCCCGGCTTGCCTCAACATCGCAATACCCTCCTTAAAGTGGAGCTTCACCATCTTGCCGTCCTTGGGGATCTTGAACTCCTCCACCGGGAACTGCTTTCTAACAGTTGCTATTTCCTTGGAAAACCTCTCCTTCAACTGGGTGAAAATAAAAACAAACAACTCCTCCAACACTTCCAAAACCTCGTCGTAGTGCTCCTCAAATGCCATTTCCAAGTCCAACCCGGTAAACTCGGTCATGTGCCGGTGTGTGTTTGAGTTCTCAGCCCTAAAGACTGGAGCAATTTCAAAGACCCTTTCAAAGTCTGCAGCAATCAACTGTTGCTTGTACAATTGCGGGGACTGGGCCAAAAAGGCCGAGCCCTTAAAGTAGTTGATCTCAAACACGTTGGAGCCACCTTCGGAAGCAGCGCCAATAATCTTGGGGGTGTGGATCTCGGTAAAGTTCTTGCTTGACAAGTACTCCCTAAACAATTGGCACACGCCCGATTGGATCCTGAAAATGGCCTGGTTGGTGGGGGTTCTCAAGTCAATAACCCTGGCATCCAATCTCGTGTCCAAGTTAACCCCGGGCAAGCCAAGCTCCTCGGCCTCCTGTTCGGACCTCGAGGCGTCTTCAATCAATAACGGCAACTTTTCAGGCGTCTCTTGGATGGTGTGGATCTTTTGAATGTGGATCTCCACATCCTGGACGGTGGCCGACTTGACCAACTCGTCAACTTTGGCAACCACACCCTCAACCAAAACAATCGACTCCAAATTGATTGACCCGGCCCACTTCACCATTTGTTTGGACACGGCGCTGGTGTCGGTTTCCTTGTTGACCTTGAGCAACGCCTGGATCAAATCGCTCTGCTGTCTCAAAGTCAAAAACACCATGGTGGCACCCTGCTGTCTGGTCTTGTGTACTCTAGCCCGGAAAACAACTTTTGTACCGTCATCGGCAGCGCTCAATCCCTTGACCTGGACCCTGGAAACGCCCGGTCTGGACGATGAGTTGATGAGGGGCAACTTGCCATAGTTTGGCTTGGCAGGATCGTTGGCAGCTTGTGCCTCCTTTGCTGCCTTTTCTTTGGCCAATTGGGCTTCTCTCTCGGCCTTTTTTGCTGCCTTTTCCTGCTCCTTTTGCAATTTCTTTAATGCTTTCTTGGACAAAGGCTGGCCATCTGGACCAAGTACAACTTCTTCTTGGGGTTCTTGGGATTCTTTGGAGGCGGTTTCTTCAACGGACAATTGGTCCAACTTTTCAGTTGCTTGTTCAGTCGACATTGTTGTTATCTGCTGATGATAATTGGTTCCAAGGGGGGAGGGGAGGAGAGGGAGGAGATAGAGGGAGAAGAAAAGAAGATGAAAATTTTTATTGTCACCTGGTTTTGATGCTCACGCCTTTTTTTTTTTTTGTTAGCAGTTTCTTTGACAATAAATACATACATAAAGAATCACCTATCGGCTGCTTCCCCTTTTGCCTCCCCTTCTGCCTCCCCTTCTGCCTCCCCTTTTGCCTCCCCTTTTGCTTCCCGTTTCTTCTCCTCTTGCCTCTTCAATCCCTCGGCAATCTTTCTTTGTCGCCTCTCCTCCTTGCTCTCAGTTTTGACTTCACTGGGCTTTTGCTTAATCATCTCCTCAATGGCGTTGAATAACTGGTCCATCTTGCGGAAATTCTCACTAAACCTAAGCTTCGATAGTTGGGTGATATGTTCCAAATACTCTCTGGTCACAAAGCTCACCAATTTGTCCCCGCTGTCGCCACCATCGCTCTCTCCGTAGCCAATCGGCACATCCAACTTTATTGAAATACGAATGGCAACGTTGCAATTGCTTCCAATCCCACTCTCGCGGAACCCACAGTTCATCGCGGTTGTGTATAGCCGGTTTGCCGTTGGCAAGTCTCGGCACTTGACGTGTAGAATCAACGCCTCAAACTTGAACAAGATTGCGCGCTTGTTCTCCGGGAAGCTGCTGGGGGCATAGACGAAATCCTGGCCATCGTACCACCCGTCCAACTCCGTGGGGTCATGCGTCACAAATACCCACCGGCCCTCGTTCCCCTTGGTTATGGTCCTCGAGTCTGTCTTGATTCCCTCGAGAAATACAGACACTCTTCCTGAGCACGACGACGTGGTGACCATGTTTGAGTCGGAGTTGATCAAGTTGATAATGGGCAAGCATCGGGCGTCTATTGTGCCCTTTGGCGATGCATCCAAGTTGTCGCTGTTGTTCTCCGCAATCTCCCGCAACAAGCTCTTTTTCTTTTGGTCGAACGCGTCCATCACCCAAGTGTGTGTGTCTGAATGTGTCTGTATGTGTGCTTATATTCTTGGCTATGTAAAAATTTTCTACTTCAAGGCAATGAGAAATTTTTGCTCATCCTCTGGTGATAGCTCAAAGATGGTTTTGATAACAGGAAACAATTGCTCGCGCTGCTCCTTGTGTTCAAAGAACCCTAGCAAGACGTTTTTCAAGTACGCAACGTTTGTAGACTGTTGTTGTTGTTTCTGTTGTTGCTGCTGCTGTGGTGGCGTGGGCAGTGATGGCAACCGTGCCCCGTCAACCAGCTCGCGTGGAGTTGACTCGCTAGATTCCTTCATGCCCCGATACTGTTGCGACAAGAGCTTGTAGTTTTTGGACAACCGTTCAAACTTCAAGTTGTTTTCTTCGTTGAGTTTCTTCAACACCTTGTTCAAATGCTCGAAATCTTTCACTTTTTTTGTATTTGCCTGCAAAGCGGCTCTCAACGTTTCAACAGTACGGTTGAGCTCCTCCACCATTTCGGTGTCGGGCTGGGTGGGACGTTCAAGCACTTTTAAAGACTCCTGCGCCGCTTTCTCCAACGTCTTTATCTTTGACCCTAGTTCTTCAACGGTATCCTTCAATGCGTCGATCTGCCTGTCTTTTCTCTTTATCGCCGAGTTGTTGGCCCTCTCGAGCTCAATCTTTTCCTCGTTCAACCTATTGAGTTCACTCTTTATCTCAGCATCCTTGTTCTTCAACATCTCTTCCGCGTCAACCAAAAGGCGCCGCATACTGCTTGCCTCGCGGCCCCTCTCCTGCAACATGTTTCTCGCCTCGCTCACCTCGTCTTCTAAACTTTCGATTCGAAGCAAGTACTCCCTAGACTTCATGAGCAGCTCTTCGTGCTGCTTCTTAAACGAAAGGGCATCGTTGGACGAGTTTGACTTTTCGGCAACGAGAACTTCGAGTTTCGCCCTCGCCCGGTCCAACTCGTTAATCGCCGTCTGCTTCTCGTTTTGTAATTTGGAAACTTGCCCGTTCAACGACTTGATATTGTCCATCAACAACTCCTGCTTGGTCAATAACTCGCTCTTTTCCCGCAACATCCCCATACTGTTGTTTTGCAACTCGTTCGAGCTCTGCTGCAACTTGGCCACCGACGCTTGCAACAATTTGTTTTCCCTGGTGAGTTCCTCCACCTTGCTTTGGCTCTCTCTGATGCCTTTGTCCTTGTGCGTGAGGGACGTTTGCAACGAGGAAATTTCAAGCTTGAGCGACGCGTCATTGGACTGGAACTTGGAAAGCTCCACCACCCTCTGCTCTAAAGTGGACTTTTCCTGGTGCAAGGTGGCCAACTCACGGCGGGCCTCCTCCAACTTTGACTCGGCGTCGCCCTGGAGCTTTTTAGACGCTTGTATCTCCTTGCGCAATGCATCTTCCGACTTTTTACTGGCGGCGTCCCGTTCATGCACCTCTTTTTCGAGCGCCGAGATGGAGGCTGTGGCGTCGCCCAACTCTTTCCGCTTGGCGTCAAACTTTGTTTTCCAATTCGTGACTGCAGCAGTCAACTCGTTAATCTTTTCCAAATGAGTCTTTGCATCTTGATCGGCGGATCCGTTCAACTGAAGCTCCTTGATCTTGTCCTTTGCACGCACAAGGTCGTTACCAATCTCCTTAACCAGATCGCGCAAGTCGTCTACCTCCTCGGTCTTTTCGTGTAGCTTTTCTCTCACTGACCGAAGCGTCTCGGATAACTCTCTGCTCTTTTCTTGCGCTTGGGACAACTCAGCTTGCAAATGTTGGACCGACTCATTTTGGGCAAGGGATGTGGTGTGCGTTTCATTTGTTGATGTTGATGTGGAAGTTTCTGTTGAAGTTTCTGTTGCGGTTTCTGTTGCTGCAGATTTCTTCACCTCATCCAACTCCGAGCTTTTCTGCTTGATCTTATCCTTAAAACTGCTGACGAGTGCCTTGAGTTTTTCAATTTCTTTGTCCTTCTCCAACAACTGTACGGAACCATTGTCCGTTTCAGCGGCATTTGTTTCAGAGCTATTTGTTTCCTTTGCGAGTTGTTGTTTGACGAGCTCCATCTCCTGGCTCTTTTCCTCGAGCTGCTGCTTCAATGCCGCTTGCTTCTCGATGTATTCGTTCAACTCTTGGTCGTACTTGCCGAGTTTGTCCTTCAATTCCATATTTTCTTTCAAAACGTCGTCGTGCTTGCCCACATCCTCTTTCTCCGCCTCTTCCAACTTTGCCACTTTATACGTCAAGCTCGAATTCTCCTTGTTCAACCTCCGGATCTCTCCATTCAACATCTTGGTTTTTTCAGACAAGCCGTTCAAATACTCCACTAGTGCCGCGGCATCGGATATGCTGCTCACGGGTGTGTTTTCCTTCAAAACGGTCTCGAATATTTTTACAAGCTCTCCCTTGCGTTTCTCAACCTTGTAAGCTTCAAGTAAAATCGGGTACTTTTCCTCATACTTGGCAAACTTTTTCAACTTGCCTTTGATTGGCTGCGGTAAATTTTCGAGGTCAATTTGGGGCACTGGCGAGGGGGTCGGCACTGGTCCTGGCGAGGTGGCTAAAGTGTTTGAGGCGGGGTCCGGTACAGCCAATGTTTCGGAAGTGGCTGGTTTGTGTTGTAGCTTGGCTTGCGACTCGTCTTGTGGCTCGTCTTGTGGCTCGTCTTGCGGTTGTGTCACTTCGCTCTCACTCGGTGTTTCTGTCAGAAGAATGCCTGATCCTCGTTGGAGTTGCTGGTAGGGGTCCTGTTGCTTCGGCAAACTCTCAACCGACCCCATGTCATTGAGTTGCTTGGCAACATCTTCGGAAAAGTTTTTGATCTTGGAGAACATAGTGGGAATCGCTCTGGTGGCAGCTTTTGTTGATCTGTTGATCTTGTTGGTGAATGAGAAAAGAGAGAGGGGCGCAACAAGGTGAAGAAGAAGGAGACAGAAAAAAAAAAAAAAAATTCTGGGTATGCACTAATTTCGATACCTACCAGGAATCGCCCCCGAGCAAAGATTTCCTCCCCCCCTCCCCTTGCAACAATGACGTCGGCAAAAGAGATAAAGACAACGTTGGCAAAGGTCCGGTTGCTCATTGAGGAGTTGACAAACACTGTGGAGGAGAGGGAGAGCATATACTCGTTGCAGCTCACGCCGTCGAGCAACGATAACTTTGAGCTTATCGGCTTGCTCTCCAAAATAGTGCAGTACTTTCAGTACCTAGAAGACGACTTTCGAGACACCGGCCACAGCGACTTGTACCTGCAGTATGAAGGCAGCGTCAAGCAGTACCGCCAGGTGCTTGTGCGACTTGATGACGATAGCAACATTGACGTGTCTGAATACCGATATGCCGCCAAGAAGAATCCCAAGACTGTGCGTTTCCAAGATGACACTAACGAGACCTTGATGGGGACAAAGAGCTTCAAGCCATATACCGACACCCCGTCTGAGATTGCGGTGGTGGCGGATACCGCGCTGGAACCCGATGTGGATAGCCATGTGGATAACCATGTGGATAACCATGTGGATAACCATCAAATGTTTGCCCAGCACCAGCAAACGCTTATGCAACAAGATCAGGATTTGGACGAGTTGCACAGAAGCATCCGCCGTCAGCACTCTATGGGATTGACCATCAACGGGGAGTTGGACGAACATCTAATATTGCTCGACGACTTGGAGCTGGGGGTCGACGATTCCCGCCTGAGGCTTGGCTCGGCAACGAGGAGATTGAATGATTTTAGGCAAAGGGCTCGAGAGAATGGAAGTTTGGTGACCATAATAATACTCACAGTCATCCTTATCTTGTTGCTAGTTGTGCTAAACTGATTTACAAATATACCGCCCTTCATCACTTTGCTCCCGTTCCTCTTTCCTCTTTCCCCTCCGCCCCCTTCTTTTCTTCCACCTCCTCCCATTCTTTCTCTTTCAATTCTAAAAGTTAAAATCGTCGTTTTCTTCTTCCTCGTGACTGAAGAACCATATGAATAATACAATGTCACCATATACGATCAACCCCCCGGCAATACTCATTATCATTGCCCCAAACTCTATCAAGCCGGTGTGGTAGAAAGTCAATGGCAAAGCAACGCCAGAAACTATAAGAAAGCCAGTAAAGCTTTTGCAAAACTCTTCCAAGGGACTGGCCGCGTTCTCATGGTCGTTGAACGTTAAAAAGTTGTCTCTGCTTGCTTCGATGCTCAGGGCAAGGATGTTTGGCAACGGGGCAACGAGGAATATCAATATGACCCACAAGGGTTTCCAATTATTGAACAACGCACCTGACAAAAGAATGAGTAGGAAACCACTGGCCAAGAGTGCGGATAGAAAGATTATCTTGTTTAATGGATTCATTGTGCACAAATTGATCGATTATTGTTGGGGTGATGGCGGTTACGGCTGTGGTGATGGCGGTTACGGCTGTGGTGATGGCTGTGATGATCCCTGTGGTGATGGCTGTGATGATCCCTGTGATGATCCCTGTTTGATGGCTGCGGTATCAATGCCCAATGTTGATGTTATGTGAGGCCAAACTGCTAGTGTCACCGTGCAATCTTTTTTTTTTTCTGCCTTCCATAAAAAGACAACGAGGTCTGATTGTTTATTCCCATAGAACAAGTTGTCGCTCACAGCATGGCTCTATGAACAGGATACTTTCACTGCATAGGGTGATTGAGGCGGAAGGAGGTGAGGGGATCTGAGTAACATGGGTTGAACCAATGGGTGCATTTTGTATCAATAGCTGCTAACACTACCGCGTTTCATCGTGCCTTGAAAGAAAAATTTGAAACTATGGGGAAACGGAGACAGTCATGAAGAATCAGAAACAGGGAGGAGGGATGGAATAAAACCGATGGGTATCACGGACAACATTCATTTTGGTGCCAACAAATGCATCCAAGTGTTATCTACTGCTGTGCGCTGTTTGTTGCGTTTCACGAGTGGCATGAAATTGATATTCAAAAAAAATTGACAAAATTGTGGAGCCTTACATGTCGGCCCGACACAGAAGGGCCACACCAGGTGCGATGATCTTACTCCTGCTATTACAGTGATAAGCATCATTGTCGTTAGACATGGATTAAGGCTCATATATGTGTGGCATCAACAGATCCACATCCACATCCGCATCCACATCCAACCACACACTTTGGAGGCACGGCACAAGTTTTCAAAATAGGTAATCAAACTGGAAAGCAAATTTGTCCTTAAAGTTTTGATCAGCAATTTTCGGAAAAAAAGGTAAGCCACGCCATAGCGCAATTATATTCCCGCTACTTTGGCAGCAAGTAAGTGAGTGATTTTCTTGGTTACCAAAAAAAATTGCAACAACATCTTGCTAACTCTCCTTGAACTGCTTTTGTTCTACCAGTTCCTATTCCAGAAACCGGACTAGGTTGTGATGTGGAGATAAAAGTCACTTGCAAGCGGCACCATTTCACCATTTTCATTAAGCTTTTTTGCCAAAGAGAAAAAAAATTGCGCAAATGTCTAAATGCTGCTAAAGTAAGGGAAATAAAAAAAAAAAACGACCACCACAGAATTGACATATTATATGGTACCCTGGCAAGGCGTGGTGCGGGGATATGGAATACTTGAATGTACTTCCAGGCGACAGTACCTATCCCCTAGTTTGTGTTTGTGTTTTTGTTTGCGGTGTGGTGTATACTCTCTGCATCTTTACTTTGTTTAGTGTATTCTGTGTCTGCTCCTTAACCCTATGGTTTGTATACATGGTGCACTGTAATTGTCCCTCCTCCCCCTCTCCGCCATTCTTCTTGTAACCGGGTGATACTCACGGTGTCCCGTTTAACTTTATTGAGCCAAATTTCAGGATACTAGCTATGGCTCCTGCCTTATCATTCGCCAAGAATATTTGCACCCTGAGGACACATTTGACTTGAAACCCACATCCAACCGTGGCTTTTTGCCCCAAATATTGGTGCCGTACAATACATTTGGGCAACCTAGATAGCCCAAAGGAGGTAATGTGATATCTCTTGTTGGATGATAAATAGAAATCTCAACTCCCGTCGCCTTCCCTCTCTCTCTCTCTTTCTTACGACTCACCAACCCAACCATGGCTGAAGAAAAGAACCAAGTCAACGTTGTCACCTCCGTGGCCAGTCACTTTGATCTTCGCGACCACGAGGTCAACCTTGATGCAATCATATCCCACCCCCTCTCAATCGGCGAGGTTGGCACTACGTTGACCGAAGACCAAAAGGGCTTTGTCTTGAAGAGATTGCACTTTGACACCCTTGCCTCCTTTGACGAGTTGCCCCCTCAAGCAACCTTCATATTTGAAAAGATTGAAGCGTTGGACACTCAGGAAGCAGTAAACATTTTGAAAAAAGCCGTGGTTGAGCACGACAACGACCCCAACGTCCCTTCCCACGACGAAGAGCTCTGGAACCAATTGATTGTTGGTACCGGTTCTCAACCCCAAGGATCCCCAACCAAGGACAAGCTTGGCACCGTTATCCAGGAAAAACATTTGCAAGACAACTCCTCGGCCTCGGACGATGGCACACCACCCACCACCCCTCCCGCTTATGATGACAAAACCTTTCGCCACTACCACATTGTCGATTGGGATCTCCAGGTGAGACTCGAAGCGGCGTTAATTGCTTACTGGTCGCCTTACCCTCAAGTCAGGGCTGTCACTGACCCATTCGACGACCCAACCATCCCTGTGGAGACCTTTAGAGTTTACATTATCGCCCTTGTATGGACTGCCATTGGCGCTGTGGTTAACCAGTTCTTTGTTGAGCGTTACCCCAGTATTGGCTTGGGTATGTCGGTCGTGCAAGTTTTCCTCTACCCAAGTGGTTTACTTTTGGAGTACATCTTGCCCAAGTGGAAGTTCAAAATTTGGAAGTACACCATCGACTTGAACCCAGGCCCATATTCGTTCAAAGAGCAGATGCTTGCCACCATCTTTTGTGGCGTGTCTTCGGGAACCAGTTATGTTTCGTCAAACATCCTTATGCAAAAGTCGCCCTTGTTTTACAACAACGACTGGGTCGATTTCGGCTACCAAGTGTTGTTAACGCTCTCAACCCAGTTCCTTGGGTTTGGGCTTGCCGGGTTGATCAGGCCGTTTGCCGTTTACAAGACGCAAGCAGTTTGGCCATTTATCTTGCCCAACTTGAGGTTGAACAAGACCTTGCTTTCGATTGAGAAAAAGCAGACCATCAACGGATGGACCATTTCCGCCTACAGCTTGTTCTTCATATCCGCCGGCATTTCCTTTTTGTACTTTTGGGTTCCTGACTACTTGTTCCAGGCATTGTCGTCATTCAACTGGCTTACGTGGATCAAGCCCGATAACTTGGATCTCGCCATCATTACTGGTACCTTTGGTGGGTTGGGAGTAAACCCCGTGCCCACATTTGACGTCAACATTATTGGCACTGGCGGTTTCTACGTGCCCTTCTCCACAAACGTGCTGAGCTACATTGGTGCAGTGCTTTCTTTCTTCTGCATCATTGGTGTCTACTACTCAAACTACAAGTGGACAAAGTTTTTGCCAATCAACTCCAACTCCCTCTTCTCAAACACCGGAGAGTACTACAGCGTCCGTTCCATTGTCGACAAAAACAGTTTGTTTGACCAGGCAAAGTACGATGTGGTGGGCCCGCCATTCTACTCGGCTGCCAACTTGGTGGTGTATGGCTCCTTTTTTGCCCTTTACCCCTTCCACTTTGTCTACGAAATCGGAACAAACTACAAGTCATTCTGGCATGCCTTGAAGTCGCTCGCAGGGACAATCAGGAACCGCCACAAGTCGCAGTACGATGGCTTTGATGACCCCCACAGTATCATGATGCGCGCATACCCCGAGGTCCCCGAATGGGCGTACTTGACAATTTTGGTGATTTCCCTCGTGTTGGCCATCTTGTGTGTCAAGCTCTACCCGGCCCAAACCCCGGTGTGGGGTATCTTTTTTGCCCTCGGAATCAACTTTATCTTTTTGATCCCCTTGACGGCCATCCAAGCAAGAACCAACTTTGGTTTTGGTTTGAACGTGTTGGTGGAGTTGATTGTGGGTTATGCAATCCCTGGTAACGGGTTGGCTTTGGCATTCATCAAGGCATTGGGCTACAACATTGACGGCCAAGCACAAAACTTTACCAATGACTTGAAGCAGGGCCATTACGCCAAGATTCCACCAAGGGCAATGTTTCGGTGCCAGTTGCTCTCGGTGTTTGTCACTGCTTTTATTCAATTGGGGATCTTGAACTTCCAAATCAACAACTTTGAAGATTATTGCGACCCCCACAACCGTCAAAAGTTTATTTGCCCCGGTACAAGGACTTTCTACAGTGCCTCAGTCTTGTGGGGTGTGATTGGTCCCAAAAAGGTGTTTGGCGGGTTGTATCCCATCTTGCGTTGGTGCTTCTTGATTGGTTTCTTGTTGGCATTCCCCTGCTTGGCCTTCAAGCGGTACGCCCCAAAGAAGTACACCAGATACTTTGAGCCCTCGATTATCATTGGCGGTTTCATGAGCTATGCTCCTGGAAACTTGTCGTACATGACCGGTGGGCTTTACCTTAGTTATGCCTTTATGCACTATGTGAAATCCAGATACGAGGCGTGGTGGCAAAAGTATAACTATATCCTTGGTTCTGGATTGGATGCTGGAATTGCCTTTTCCTCAATCATCATCTTCTTTGCTGTGCAGTATCATGAGAAGGATATTGATTGGTGGGGGAATACTGTCCCATTTATGGGCTACGACGGAAACATGGTTGGCAGTTTGAACGCTACTGAGGTTGCTCCTGACGGCTACTTTGGTCCTAGAATTGGCAACTTTCCTTAAGCTTGTCCTTTTGTTTTTTATATGTTTGTTGTGACTTTTCTCTGTTATTTGTGGAAATTAAACTATATACACACACGAATTGATAAAAAGAAACATTGAATCATGGCCAGTGGAACGTGGCCGGTAGGTAGCTTGGACTGGAGCTTGGCTAGTAGGTAGCTTGGCTAGTAGCTTGGCTAGTAGCTTGGCTAGAAAACGTAGCCAGTTCACTTCCAAAACCATCCCTTGTTGGAGTTGCTGCCCTCCTCGCTGGTTTCATCGACGTTCACCCATTCGCTAGACCCAAATGGCTTGGACTTTGCAACCCTGGTGGTCTTACAAGTGCCGTCGGAAAAACACTCTTCCCTGGTCTCAAACAACTTTGTTTCGTTGGCCTCTGAGTCGGTAAACATTCTCGAGCTGACGCTAGAAGATACAACTCTTTTGCCGCTAGGGGAAACTTGCGACCCTTGCTGCTGATCCTGTACCTCCGGCAGCCGTCTCTGCTCTTCTTTTCTTTGCGCCTCCTTTCTTTGCTGCAACATGGCATTGTACTTGCCATGTTTCCATCCCAAATAGTCCTCATACTTGTCGAAAAAAGTTCCCTTATCCTTCAACACAATGGGCTCACCGGGCTTGGTTTGTATATCCTTCATTGCATCAAAAAAGTCCTCCTTGGTCAAGACATGGTCTGCCAAATACTTTTTTTTAAAGTTCAACAATTCAACGGGGACTTCGCTGTTGGGGAACAAGCACCTCCAGTAGCCCTGGTCATCCCAGACGCTTTTACCCTGCTTTTCCAAGCACTCGTGGTAGTACCTAATCGATGGACCTTTGTAAGCATAGTACCCAAACGGAGTGCTGCCGTTCCTCATGCTGTTGCCGCCAAGTGGCAACGCCCGCCAAAGTTCGCCGAAAATAGGGTGCAAAGGTGCAGGCTCATCAATGGCGTCCCTCGTTTGATAAAACGGTGGGAAACTGTCCTCTTCCTTGTTCAACCAATTACGGCTCCATTGCCTTGCTCTTTCATTCAACTCTTTGCCAGCGTCCACCGAAACGTCAAACAAAGCATTGGTAAATGATCCAATACTACCCAAGGCCTTATCAAAGGCACGAACGTACTCGTCGTATTGTTTATCGTCGTGGTCCCTACTGTTGTCTCTATTTGTTTTA
>JAKTZW010000311.1:0-87717 GCA_030579015.1 Zhuliangozyma blackwelliae | reverse complement strand
ATATATACATACATGGATACACCCCCTTTCTCTTGTAGCCATTGACGGTCTAATGTAGGGGAGACAAGTTGCTTGCCTTCAGTCTCCTGTTCTGCTACAGCAAAAAAAAAAAAAAACAAATTGCAAGGATGAAAAATCTCATATACTAAAAGCATCCACATGACGCGCTTAGCATTCCTACGATGCTTGTCGTCGCGGACTCATCTCTCGACGCCGGCTCGGACCAGATTCGCACCCTCTCCTACAGGCTTGCTCCACTTGGGCTCGCTCCGTACAGCATTGTACAACTATCTCCTCGCCAAAAACACTGGCGGGCAGTTTCTACTTCGGATTGAAGACACCGACCAAACACGATTCGTGCCGGGCGCAGAAAAGAATATCAGGGACACTTTGGAGTGGTGCGGGATGGAGATTGATGAGGGCCCTTGGAGTGGTGGCGAGTACGGCCCTTATAGACAATCTGAGAGGAAGAAAATATACCACGACTATGCTCAGCAGTTGCTAGATAGGGGGTTGGCATACAAGTGCTACTGCTCGAAAGAAAGGCTTCGGGAATTGGTTGACTCGGCAAAGAGATTGAAGCCGCCGACAAACGTGACCTACGACCGGAAATGTTTCCATGAATCACCGCATCCCGCCGAGCCCTTTGTCATTCGCTTTAAAGCCCCAGAGACATACCCGCCCATCAATGATCTTCTCAAGGGCACGCTTAATATTCAGCCGCAGTACAACAAGCAGGACCGCCGGTACGACGACTTTGTCATTGTGAAAGCCGACGGCATGCCGACGTATCACTTTGCCAACGTTGTGGACGACCACTTGATGAAGATCACCCACGTCATCCGTGGCGAGGAGTGGCTTTACTCCACGCCAAAACACGTGGCGCTATACTCGGCTTTTGGCTGGGAGCCGCCCTTGTACGTGCACATCCCTCTTCTCACGTCGCTTGCCGATAAGAAACTATCCAAGCGCGAGGGCCACAACGATGTGCTCTCTTGGAAGAGTAAGGGGATTCTTCCCGAGGCCATGGTCAACTATGTCGCGTTGTTTGGCTGGTCGCCGGAGAAGGAGCAGGGAAAACCGTTTGACGAAGTGATGAGCATGGAGCAGATTGTGGAGTCGTTCTCGCTCGCCAACTTGACCAAGGGCAATGCGAAAGTGAGCCTTGGGAAGTTGCACTTTATGAACAAGCAGCATTTGTTGAGAAAGAGGGGCAGCGGGGCGTTTGCCAAAGTGGTTGACGAATACTTTCCCAGGTTTGCGCAATACAGTGGCAAGGATAGGTTGTTTTTAGATGAGCTTGTTGAGTGTCTTCCTGATTTGGCCAGCATGGAAGAGATTGAAAAGCACAACTATTTGTGGACCAGAGTTGATTACACCAAGCTCACACCGCCAAACGAGCACACCAGGCAAGTTCTTCAGACCGTTTTGGACAAGGGGTTCACACAAGGCATGGCCCAGCTTACGATGAAGAAGAAGGATATTTTCCACAGCTTGAGGTACGCTTTGTCGGGCGGCCAACCCGGTTTGTCGATCCCGGATACTATCAAGTTGCTTGGGGAGGCCGAGGTTGAATATCGTCTCAAGAAGGCGATTGAATGCACATAGAATATATACATAGATGAAAACATGTACATAGATGAAAGTATACATAGATAAAAGTGTACATAGGAAAGACAAACACATGCATATATGGATCATACAGCTAGAGGCTTGTTGGCAAAGTCCAAGAACCCAGCCTCGCCATTCTCCTTGTTTCCTTCTATCAATGGGCCAGTAAAAATACAATGAACAACCATGTCAGGGTGGTAATACAAGCCTGTAAGCAACTTTGGCGTGACGAGGAAATACTGCGAGTTGTTGTTTTCACAAGCAGTGTGGACAAGGTACCGGTGTGCCATTTGCTCATTCTTGGGGTCCATGCCCTGGTTGATCTCGTCCACAATTCTAAATGGCGCGTCGGTGAGTCCTTGCAACGACATGATGAAAAAGATGGTGGACACCGCACGCTCGCCGCCCGACTGCGACTGGTGGTCCAACACTTTTAATTCGGACTCCTGCCGGAACTTGACCAAAATCTGCAACTTCCAGTCCTTGAACCGATCCAGACGAGCCAACTCGACACGGCCGTCGGAGGCGACTTTGCTGAACCGCTTGTTGAACGCGAGGGATATCCGGTTGACGAGGTCAGATAGCTCGCTTTCCCAAGCGGCCCTGATTTTGTCAATGCGCTGGTCAAGCTTCTCCTTTTGCTCCTCCAATTGGGGCAACTCCGCCTCCGAGTACTGGATATCGTGCAACTTTTGTTTCAACGACCTAATCGACGACTCGTCGGCGGTGGACATGAGCGACAACTCTTCCTCCAAGTGCAGTACCTTTTGCAGAATCGTCGCTTCCGTAAAAGTCCCGTTGTTGACATAGTCGGCGGCCAAGTTGGTGAGGAGCTGCCTCTCCTCCGCGGTGTACCTCTGATTCTGCTCCTTGATCTTGTGGTACGCCTCGCTGTTCTTGATCTGGTCGTATTCATCTTTGTACCGTTTGTAGTCGCTGAGCAACTGCTGCTTTTTGTCTTCCAACTCCTTCAACAACGCTTGCGCAGATGCGCACCTGTTCTTGTGGCTCAACATCTCCATCTTGACCACGGTGCATTGCATTTCACACTCTGCTGCCTGCACCATCTGCGCACCAACGTTGCGTCCACACTCCGCCCATCGAGCGTACTTTTCCACGATTTTGCGCTCAATGTTTTTCACCCGTTGCGAGTAGTCCTTGTTGGCATCGTGCTCAAGCCTCTTTTTCCTCTCCTCCTTGAACTGGATCTTACCCTCGATGCTCTGAATGTCGTTCTTGTGCTTGGTCAAGTGGTGCTGCTGCTCTCTGACATGGCCCAACGCATCGGCGACTTCTTTCCGCTGCTGGCTCAAGCCTTCAATGGCTTCCAAAGATTGCTCTTGCAGTCTCTTTCCCTCCGTGTACTTTGTCTGGTACGTCTGTATGTTTTCGTGTATCTTGCTCTTGGCCTCCTGCGACATGCCCTGGACACTAAAGAACCTAGACTGTGAGATCTTTTCCGTTGAGTAAAACACTTGCTGGCTTCCATACCTCGATCTCAGCACATTGAAAAGCGTGTCGCCCGAGATGAACTTGATAAAGGGGACTTTGCCGCCCTCGTTCCTCGTCAACTGCTGGACTTGGGCGGGAGACAATCCTCTTTTGGTGATTGGGATCTGGTGGATGTTTGAGGTTGAGTAGAGCATGCTCAAGACTTCCCTGGGGCCCTCGACAAAGTCGGATAAAAACCCATCAAATCCAAACTCCTGCAACTGCTCTCTCGTGTACGCTGGTCTTGGAAGGGGGTCATCATTGGAGCGCCCCACCAACCGGGTTGGGAAGTTGATCCCGTTGGTTTTGGCAAAGCTATTCAACTCGTCTAGTGTTGTCTGGCTGGTAACAGTCACGGCAAAGAGGGTGTTGTTGTCGATGATCTTTTCAACGGCAGCAGCAATTTCCCGGTCTTTGACGTTGCAGCAAATCACCGGCGCCTCAAAATAGTGGCCCTTCATGTCTGGAAGACCACGCAACTTCCGGTGGGCGGCAAACGATTCGTCAAGGAGTCGGTTTCTTCTGCCCGCTTGGGCCCCGTTCTGCCCGGATAAAATGTCCAACTTGTCCCTGCTATTGAGTTTCTCCTTTTCCTCCACGATTCTACTGGCCCACTTTTTAAGTTCCAGCATAACCTGGTTTCGAGTGATTTTCTCTTCTCGAAGTTTGTCGTCAAGCTGCTGCTGTTTCAACCGTAATTCCGCCAACTTGTTTTGGTCAATCTCTGGCTGTTCAACTTGTTCGAGTGCCGCTTTCTCCTTGGCCAAATCCTCTAGCTCAACCACTATTTCTGCAAGTTCCCTTTTCTTTTCGTCAGACTTTTGCTTGTACGAAGTAGCATTGAGGTTGAGCTCGACAATTTCTGCCGAAATCTTTCGTTGCTCTTCTCTTCCTTGTTCAATTACGCTTTCAGCTTGCTCTCTTGCCTCGGATTTGGCTCTCAACTCTTGCTCCTTCCGCGCCAACTGCGTCTCCGCTTTGGCAATGGCATCATGCAAGGGTTTCAAGTTTTTGCCAAACGCCTCGTACGCTCTCTTTGCTTGTTCCCGTTTCCTCTTCAAGTCCTGCTGCTGGTGTTTCATGTCGGAAAACTTGGCATACGGTATTAGCATCTTGTGGTTGTCAATCTCCTTGGATTTGCTTTCATACTCGGCAAGCTTTCTCGCCTCCTCTTCAAGCGCCTGTCTTTCGTCGTGGAGTCGCTGGAGTCGGTCCTTTAGTATGCCAATCTTTTCTAATAGGTCTTGCGAATGTGCATCTTTTTCAATCAAGTCCCGGTGCATTTGGAGCAAATGGCCATCGCCAAGCGTTCGTTGGGTCTCCAATAACAATTTCTCGGGCGATAGCCCCGCAAACTCGGCAACCCTTTCCTGCGGTAGAAAGTGGCATAGGTTGTCTAGCTGGATGTTGAGACTCTTGACAATCTCCTTCACCTTGGATTCTGTTCCTCTTCTGTTATCGATTGTCCATATGTTCTCCTTGGCCGTGAATTCTCTTTTGATGGTTACTTCTCGGTTATCCTTGTCCTGCAAGGTGATCTCCACAGCCGCCTTTTCGTGGCCGGTTTTGATCATTGACTTCATATTCTTTCTCTTTATCAAATCGATCTTGCCGCCCAACCCAATGCAGATTGAAGCCACCAACGTGGACTTGCCGGACCCATTAGGACCAATAATCATGTTCAATGTGGGTGACAAATGGAACTCGGCGTATGCATAGGTGGTGAAGTTCCATACTCGCACTTTTTTCAAAAACCCTGGCTTGAACAGTGCCGGCTCTCTTGTCTTTCTTCTCTTTACTTGCCGCTCTTCCTCTGTCATTGGATGGCGTTTGCCGGGTGTTTTTGAATACTGGTTGTTTTTTGCTTGTTTTTTTGCTTGTTTTTTGTTTGTTTGTTTTTTTATTTGATTTCGCACGCGTTATACAAGCGGCTTGTGACAAGGGAAAGTCTTACAAGTAAATGTGTGTTTGGTGTTGATAGAGATGAGAAGTAGGGGTTTACGGTTTGACGATATTGCTGGTAGTGTTGTCTTCTTGGGCAATGACGCTTTGAGTATCAACGCTTTGGTTATTAATGCTTTGGACAATATCGCTTTGGTCATTGACTACGCCAGAAATCCACTTCACTTTTATACAGAAAGAAACGAGATTTCAATCAGCAGAAGAAACCATGTGGATTGATGTTGTGTGTGGCTATTCCTCTGGCGATACACCCAAACAGACTCAACTCTGTCGAGCTCCGGGTAACCCCTTGGCTAGCTAGCTTTTTTTTTTTCCTTGTCTCGTTTCGTTTGTTTACAATTTCTCGCGTTGAGAGATCAGAGCTTGGGAAACAAACAACACATTTACCTACAACATCACCACCACCACCATGGTACGTGCAGCGCCTGGAGATGGACCACGATGGAAAGTTTGATACTAACACTTTTGCACTAGTCACAGAATACCAAAACATACAGAGACGCATTTGCTCTTTTCGACAAAAAGGGGACGGGCAGAATCCCCGTTGAGCACTTGGGCGATTTGCTCAGGTCCATTGGCCAAAACCCCACCTTGGCGGAAATATCCGAATTGCAAAAGGGCGTAAAGGGCGACGACTTTGACTTTGACACGTATCAGGAAATAATCAACCGGCCAGACGGGTTCAAGCCTTTGGGCTTGCCCGAAGATTACATCAAGGGGTTCCAGGTCTTTGACAAGGACCAGACTGGATACATTGGTGTTGGTGAATTGAGATACATTTTGACCTCCATTGGCGAGAAGTTGACTGACTCTGAAGTCGACGAGTTGTTGAAGGGAGTCAATGTTACTGCTGACGGCAATGTCGACTATGTTGAGTTTGTAAAGAGTATATTGGACCAATAGGGGTATACATATAGTGCGATAGGATAACAAAGCGATAGGATAACTCAGCGATAGCGGAATGACATGATACAGGATAGAAGAGAATATACAGTTGAGTTTGCGTAGTCCTATTCTGGCAGTGTGGCAGCTTTTGGGTAGACGAGGAAAAGAACGAACATGCAAACAACGAAAGAAAGATAGAAAGAAGAAAAAAAAATGCAGGCTGGAAATTTGCATTCACCATCATTCATGCCAGAGCCAACAAAAGTGGCCGCCAAAGAGACAGCCCAGCCCGATCTCCGAGCTGGTGAGCGTTTTCACATGTACCCGCGGGACCGGCTTGAAGGGGTAACAACCACCGCAGGGATAATGGGGTTCATGGCTGGGTTCTACCACGGCATCAAGACGTCGTCAGTGCAGTACTTGGTCGAAAACTCACATCGGCTACCCAAGAACGTTGGTGGTTGGTATTTCTACCATAAAAAGAAGAACTACGTGATGATAGTTCTGGGCGTCAAACAGGGTGTGCACACAGGGATCAAGTACTCTGCTAGCGTCGGTGCCTTTTTTGGGCTTGAATACGCCGTCGACTGGATGCGCGGGAGGATTGATTTCTTAAACACGGGGCTAGCGGCGTTGGTTTCGTCAAGTGCGTACACTGCGTACCACAGGATGAGCTTCATCCAGTCGAGAAAGCTCGTGGTGAGAGGAACGGCGATGGGACTAGGGTTGGGATTGGTACAGGATTTATTAATCTATGGAAGAGGGGGCCATACTTGGTTCAGCGGCTCATTCTTGGTCTGAGTCGTCCAAGTCGGGAACCGGGTACTTGAGCAATGCGGCAATGCCAGTCAATTGGTTCAACTGCACCCCGGACTCGTGCAAGCTCGAAAAGATGTAGACCGAAGCACCCAACCGCTTCGCCTGTTCGGTAATGTCAATATAATGTCTTCTTTCTTCAATGTCGTCGCTCCGGAATAAGGCATCGGACACCATAATGTATCTCACCGCGTCCATGTCCAATGCCTTGGTCACCTCCGCCTCGCCGTACCACGCCCTGCCGTCGTCGTCGTTTAGTGCTCTTTGGAACCGCAGTAGTGCCTCGCTCTCCTCAATGAATTTCGTGTCCGAGAGCTTCTTTCGGGTGGCGGGGTCGCTGAGGACCTCCTCCAACCCCTGTAAGTACCCGGTTGACGCGTGCGCAATGACAAACTTGTTTTTGTTTCTCAAAACAGAAGCAAACGTCTTGTTCTCCTTGCCGCTGTTTTGCAACGCCAAACACTCTTGGATCAACCGGTCATACAACGTCTTGGCGAGAAACCCCGGTGATGCTAGAATCACCGCCTTCAACCTATCCATGTCAAAGTGCCTCGTCATGGTGGTGATGATCATATTGAAGAACGAGTTCATCGCCTTGTCCAAATCTCGGGTTCCATACTCGCTGTTCTTTCGGGGTATCGACTTTTCCACCTTGGCCTGCAACACAGTCATCGAGTCTGTGACATAACATATATGGGCAACGCCTTCTTGAAAGACGACCGCGCCGATATCTGCCTTGTTTTCTATGGAGCAAAGTTCATCAAGCAAGGACAAATCATACTCGTCCCAGTTGTCCTTGACAATCGACAATTCCTTGTTCAATTCGACCTCGGCTGTGTGGTACGAGTTGAGGGGAACGTACTCCTGCTGGGTCAACGACTTTCCATTGATACGCATGGTCTGGTCGCTGGCGATATAGTCAATGTCTTCAACCAAGAGCCTGAGTTTTAGCAACACCTTTTCCATTTTAGCCTTTCCCTTGCTCACTTGTGCTCCCTTTTTCACATTGCGATGGGTTAGAATCTGCACCGTGTCTCCCTTTTTGATCAAGTTGTAGAGATACCAAAGGTCGTCTGAATCTTCGGGGACCAAAGTCACAGCGACATTTTTGTCCTTAAGCTTGGCTTTGTTCTTGACTTGCATAGTGAGGAGTATTGGATGGTGGGGGGGGGGAGATGTATGTTGCTTGATTACTAGTCTGAGGTTTGGTGTTTGGTTCTACTTTTTATTTTTTTTTTGGGCTGGGCTGGGCTGGGCTGGGGGCTGTTTTTTCTTTTCTGTATGCTGCGCAACCAATAGGCGCCTACGTATAAATGTGCATATGTGGAGACAGGATGGAGCCGTCCCTTAACTAACCATTACAATGCTGTCATTTACTATACCGGTGATACACCTCCTCCTACTTGACATCTGCCTTGACAATCGATGTGTTTTTGCAAAGCTCGCCCTTTTCGTTCACCAATCTCTTTGGCTCCTTGCCTTCTTCGGTGTATGTAACCTCAAAGTTTTCGTTGGTGGAAAATCTGGGTTGGACAGTTTCCCATACCTTCTTCTTTGGGTTCAACTGCTTTTCGGGGGTACCGTTGAAATCCTCAAAGAAGATCTTGTCACCAGCCTTGGAGCCAGGCGGTGGGTTAACAAACTCAACCTTGTCTTCAGTAGACGCACACAAAACCATGGCACACGACTTGACGCCTCTCATGGTGACGGGCTTCAAGTTGGCAATCACAACGACATATCTCTGCTGCATTTCTTCAATGGGGATATACTTGACCAAACCGGAACAAACGATTCTTGGGCCTTCGGCATCGCCCATATCTATAGTCGACATGTACAATGAGTCAGCGTCGGGGTGCTTCTCTGCCTTTTGAATAAAACCAACTCTAAAGTCAATCATGGCAGGGTTGGCGGGGACAACTGCGGCAGCGGCGGCGGCTTGCTTTGCGGCATTGGCCTTTGCCTTGGCTTCTTTCTTTGCCTTTTGCGCTTCAGCTCTAGCTTTCTTTTGTTCTTCAGTCAATTCTTTGTTGTTGTTGTTGTTGTTGTCCTCGCCCTTTGGTGCACTCTTTTTCTCAGAGGCAGCAGAGGCAGCAGAGGCAGCTGCAGCAGCAGCAGCAGCAGCTTCGGTTGTTGCCTTCTCCCCTTCCTTCTTTTCTTCCTTCTTTTTCTTTTCCTTCACCTCTCTTGGAATGTCTATGTCATAGTTGATCTTGACTGGTGTGGGGACGTCAACCAAGGTGTTTTGCACCAAATCAACCCATCTGAGAATGTGCCTATACTTGGCAGCATCTTCCTTGTTGTCTCCCCATTTGAAAGCCAATGGGTACACTTTGGCAAACACGTAAAAGTCAGTTCTGGATGGAACGTTTCCAACGATGAAGGTCTTTGTTCTCAAAGAGTTGTTCAACTGGGCCAAAATTTGGGGTTCATCTAATCTGTTCGATAAGGTCTCAAACTGGGACGACAATGCCTTTTCGTCGTCCGATAGTTCCGGAAAAGATGCAACAATGTCTGCTGCTTCCGTCAAGCTAACCTTTTCGAATTGAGTGATAAAGTCTGACATGGTCAATGATGAGGAAGGAAGGGAGGCAGAAGAAGGTGGAAAAATTTTCCCATACTGAAAAACAAGGTCGTGTGGTTTGGACAAGCAGGTTTATGAGTAACAAGTCTGTGGCAACAACAGCGAGTGATGAAATAGCCATTCACCCCCTTTCTCTTTCCTCCTTTCTCCTTCCTCCTTCCACCTTCCTCCTTCCCCTTTCCTCTGTGTGTTTGTGGAGAGCTACGTCTTGGAGGGGGTGATGCCTGAGACAAGATTTGCTATATTTGCCTCACCCTCAATTTGATGATATATTTCTGATACTATAGTTTGTGGAAATGTTTTACCAATAATCAAGAAAAAACAACACAACATATTAGCAGACGGAGAACACACTCCAGCAGTAAGTAGTAACCCCAGCTTATCACACACTTCCCTTGTACCCAGTCTATGTACCGGGCTAAGCTGGGCTGGTGGTTTAGTGTATTGCGCTGGAACTAGCACACGGTAGCGCATGGTAGCGCGCATAACTGTCTAAATTTTATCACGGGAAGTTTTTCTGGTACTCGGCATTGACAACAAAGGCCAAACAACCAACCGGGGTCCTTCAATGCACATCCTCAAATGAGCCAACCTGCAAGCGATACAGTAAAAAGAGAAGCAGAATATGCTGCGGAGCAAGTGGCAATACTGGTATGTCTAAACTCAAAAGCTGAACTTCCCCCTCATCCTCCTTTCCCCCTTTCTCCCCCCCCCCCCCCGTGACATCTACTAACTGTTTTCCTCTTCTTTTCATTTTAGAAGCGCAAAAAGACAAGCCGAGCATGTAATCACTGCCACAAGGCGCACATGACGTGCGACTCGAACAGACCATGCAAACGATGCATACAAAGAAAATTGGAAAAGACGTGTGAGGATGCCCCCCGAAAGAGAAAGAAGTATTTGTCGGATGTACCCAACTACCAGCTCCAAGCAGCAGCTTCGGAAGACCGAGCCCCCGTGACGTACCAAGCAACCATGTTTCAGCACTCGGCCACGGCACCCGATATCATGCAGCCGGTGCCGGATGTGTACTTCACTGACGCGAGCCCCCAAAACCAGTTTGTGAATAACAAGAGAAGGACCAATTTTCTCTCATCGGCGGCCGACTTGGAGTATGCCACATTGTCCAACATCTTGCTGGACAACTTTGCGCACCATACCACGACATCAAATGAGGGCACCCCCAACTCGCACCCGTTCTCGCCTGCATTGTCGCCTCACAATATGTCCAACAGAGTGACTTCGCCGAATGATGCGCCACTAAAACCCGCCACCGCCGTGCCGTCTCCGTTGAACAACGACACAAAAAGCACGCACTCGATATACGGGGATCAGAGGTACCCAAAGTGTGACGAGACGATAAACCAGTATTTCATCGGCAATAGCGACACCGGCCGTGCGTCGTCGTTCCCCGATGTTCTTGCCGCCATTAGGTACTTGGAAGCAAACGACCCCGCCTTGTACGCAGAGAGAAGGAGCAAGTCAGCAATATCATTCAGCATAGGCACGCTGCCGGAAGAGCCAGGCAGTGGCACTAATGGCAGCAGCAACGGCAGCAACGGCAGCAGCAATGGCGGCAGCAATGGCGGTGGCGGTATGTTGTTCAAAGAGCCGGAGGAGATATATGCAAACGTCAAGAAACCGTTTTCGTACACGCCAGGATATCACCAGTTGATTGCATACTTGAGAAAGAGATTCACCAAGCCGATGTTGGTCAAGATGGCAGAGTCGATGGCTGCGTACCGGCCGTCGTTTATCGCCTGCACAAACTCTTTGAAGGAGGGCGACTTGATATTCATGGAGCAGTGTTTCCAGCGGACGTTGCTAACGTACGACAACTTTATCAAAATCAGCGGCACGCCCACCATTGTTTGGCGGCGGACCGGCGAAATAGCCTATGTCGGCAACGAGTTCTGCATCCTCACCGGGTGGCTGAAAGATGACCTTATTGGCAAGGACAAGAAAAAGTTTATTGTGGAGTTGCTAGACGACAAGTCGGTGCTTGAGTACTTCCAGTTGTTTTCCCGCATCGCCTTTGGCGATTTCTTGGGGGCCACGATGTTGGAATGCACGTTGCTCACGCCGTCCGAGGTGAAAATACGAACGGGGTGCATGTGGACGCTCAAGCGGGATGTGTTTGGTATCCCAATGATGATTGTTGGCAACTTCCTCCCAATTGTAGATTGAAAGGATCCATAGCATAATTTAACAGCCAAGTTTTCATCCTCTCCTCCGTCCTTGTTCCCCGCCCCACATATTTTTTTTTTCCCCTTCTTTCCTTCCCTCTTTCCCTTTGAGACTCTCAACCCCTGAAGAAAAGATAACGAAACGGCAAAGCCAGTTCTTCCACAACACACACACACAGAGACACATAGGCCAACACTGAAACAATGCCACCATATGCAAACAAACGAGGTCTCACTGTGGACCTCATCACTTCGGTGTCCATAATATGTCTTGGATCGCTACAATTCGGATACCACATGGCGGAGTTGAACTCCCCGGAGTTGGTGTTGACGTGCAAGAAATCAGTCCCTGGCGCCATTCCCTACGACCAATCCTTCTTTGGACGGCATGGATTTGTGCAGTGCATTGCCATGTCGCCCAACCAGATAGGTTTGGTCACTTCTATCTTCAGCATCGGCGGTTTGATTGGCTCGTTCTACGTGGGACACTTGGCCGATAAGTACGGGCGGAAAAAGACCAGTTTGTTGCACTGCTTGTTGTATGTTCTTGGAAGCGCGCTTAATGGGTTGAGCAACAGCTATGTTGCGTTGTTGGTGGGGAGGTTTGTCTGCGGGTTGGGTGCGGGCAGTGCCTTGGTGATCACCTCCTTGTACATCAACGAGGTTGCTCCCGTCAATGCCAAGGGGTTGCTTGGGTCGATGAACCAGGTGAGCATTAATGTGGGGATCTTGTTTACGCAGCTGTTGTCGCTCAAATGGTCAAACAATAACGAGTGGAGGTTATTGTTGTTTACGGCTGCTATACTTGGTGCCGTGAACTTTGTGGTGCTCTTGCTCTACGTGCACGAGTCGCCCGTGTGGTTGAATAGTCAGGGCGACAGCACACAGGCATTCACGGTGTTGCACAGATTGAGGGGCGGCAGCTACAGTGTAGCCACGGACGAGGTTAATAGTTGGGGCCACAGCGGAAGAGGCACACCCGAGAGTAATGTCTTGTTGGAAGAGGGCGAGGGGGGCGAGGGGGGCGAGTCCCCAGCGGGCAAGAAGCACACAATCACGGTGAGAGAGTACGTCACGGCCCCTGAGTACAAGAACTCGCGAACGGTTGCTACGGGCATTTTGATCTTGCAGCAATTCGACGGCGTCAACTCAATCATCTTTTACGGCGTTTCTGTCTTGGTGTCCATTTTCCCAGACCATTCAATCATCCTCAACTGCTTGATCTCGTTGGTCAATGTTGTGGTTACGTTTTTATCGGCAACCGTGGTTGATCGGCTCGGCAGAAAGCCGTTGCTTCTCACATCGGTGTCGGTCTTGGGCGTTGCTACAGTCTTGATGGCTTTCGGTATCATCTGGACCAGCTCGGTGTTATCCATCGTGGGCACATTTACGTACATCACATTCTTTGCCATTGGTCTCGGCCCCATTCCCTTTTTGCTCGTGGGCGAAGTCACCCAACCCATCGCCAAGGCCAGTGCCCAGAGCTGGGGCACGAGCATGAACTGGGTTGCGACCTTTATCGTTGGCTACTCGTTCCCGGTATTGATGCATGCGTTTGGCGGGTACGTCTACTTTATTTTCACCGTCATGTGTGGCGTATCTATCTGGTTCATCAAGAACTACATTCCAGAGACCAAGGGAAAGTCGAGTTACGAAGAGGTGTGGAACATCACGTGAACAAACACTCGCGGGCTGAAACCCTAGTTCTAGTCGTGCAGTAACCAATTACATGCAGTAATGGGGAGGAAGGGAACAAGTAGTGCCCACCAATAGAGTGTAGTACTGCATGTTGCCCGTCCACAGGATGGAAAAAAAAAGTTTACCATACAGAAAAATCTTTCAAAGCTCTTTCCATATACTCATACTAGTAACAACCAACAATGCCTACTAGATTAACCAAGACCAGAAAACACAGAGGTAACGTTTCTGGTATGTGATATAATTATAAACAAACGAGACCGGAGGAGGAAGAGGAGGAGGAAGAGAAGTGGTAGAAGAATGGAGGAACATGAGACCAAGAGCTGAATTGTTTGAACCGACAACCACCACCACCACCACCACCATGACCAATAGCCAAAGACGCATCAATTTCCAGAGGCATGACAGTTATTTCGATTAGCCAAAGCAGGAACCATGTGTCAGGCCAACAACCTGACAGACACAGAGCAATGTACAGACCCAGCAGGACACCTCGGAATCGTCAGTACGATATTCAGTTTCCCCTTGAGTTCTTCCCTCCCCCACTTTCCTTCCCCCTTTCCTTTCCCCCCTCAGGGCATCCACTGCCCCCCACACTAGTTCTTTATACTAACTATTCATCTAGCCGGTAAGGGTAGAGTCGGTAAGCACAGAAAGCATCCAGGTGGTAGAGGTAAGGCTGGTGGTCAACACCACCACAGAACCAACTTGGACAAGTACCATCCAGGTTACTTTGGTAAGGTTGGTATGAGATACTTCCACAAGCAACAAAACCACTTCTGGAGACCAGAAATCAACTTGGACAAATTATGGACCTTGGTTGATGAAGACAAGAAGGACGAATACTTGAAGACCGCTTCCGCTTCCGCTGCTCCAGTCATTGACACCTTAGCTCACGGTTACGGTAAGGTTTTGGGTAAGGGTAGATTGCCACAAGTTCCAATCATTGTCAAGGCCAGATTTGTTTCCAAGTTGGCTGAAGAAAAGATCAGAGCTGCTGGTGGTGTTGTTGAATTAGTTGCCTAAGTGTTTTATTACTATAAACGTAACGCATACTGTACATTTAATTGAAACAAAAGAGAACAAGGACGTAGGAACAAGGATGTAGGACCATGCGCGATACAATGTACATCCTTTCCCTGCCTCGCTGGGTAGTAGTGGTAGCACAGGAAGGGCTTTTTTTTTGGGAGGGGGGGATTACCCATCTCCTGCACACAGACTTTTGGCATCGCTCTCTCTCTCTCTCTCTCTGTTTCACCATGCTGTGTTTACATTTCGGTGTTTGTCAATATTTGTCTCCCGCCACTTCCCTCATTCCCTGATCCAATATAGACCAGTCCCATGCTGTATGAGTAGATACACGAGAGTCATTTATAGAGCTACAAGACGCATACACACTCCCCCAATGAACTCAATCAACAACTTGACCGAAAACACTTGGCAGCCCCAAGATGCCATACCACCGCACATACTCAACTTGCTCGCTCCAGGGAGCAAGCCCACCAACTATGCCCTTGCATTTTTGGAGATTGCATCGTCGCTCAAGTTTCAAAAGAGAACCGGGTGGTTGGACTCTGGCATCCCCGAGGAGCACACGGAATCAATAGCCGACCACATGCACCGCATGTCGATTGTGTCTATGATTGTCCCACCACACGTCGACTCTAACAAGTGCGTCAAGATTGCTGCCGTGCATGACATTGCCGAGTGTTTGGTGGGCGACATCACTCCGTTTGCCGGGATCTCCAAGCCAGAGAAGCATAGGCGTGAGTTGGCCACCATCCAATACTTGTGCGACGTTATCCGCCCATACAACGAAGCGTTTGCCCACGAGTTGATGGAATTGTGGCTTGACTATGAAGAGATTAGAACCGTTGAGGCGAGATACGTAAAGGATATCGACAAGTTCGAGATGATCCAAACTGCATGGGAGTATGAGCAGCAATATGGGCTAAAGTACGATTTGGCTCAGTTTTACAGCGCCAGAGCCGCTATCAAGTCGAAGGAAATCGGCGAGTTATGTGACGCCGTTTTGGAGAAGCGGGCTACGTTTATTGAAACGTTGAACAAGAACAAGGAGGGCGGGGTGTAGTAGAAAACCAGAGTTTTGTATATAAAAAAAAAATACAACAAAACATTCGCATCTTTTTTTTTTTTTCCTTCTTCTTTTGCCATTGGTACATTAGTCAGACCACAATGACAACAACGACGACGACGACGGAAACGGTAGAGGCGGGAAGGGGAAAGCAAGGGGAGGAGGCGACCGTTGGGGTCAAGCCCGATGTTGGGTTGAGTGGGCGCAAGATCATCTACGGCAAAGATGGCAAACCGTAAGTTGAAACCATTGACCATTACCTCGAGGGAACGTGGTACTAACTAGCCATATAGGTGTCGTTCATGCAATTCCTTGCTAGACTTTCAGTTTGCCATGGGTAAGCCCGTGACTTTGGTGAACGACGTGCCACCACCACAACAGAAGCAGCAAGAACAATTGAGTAAAGCACCAACGGCCAAATCAAAGTATGCTCAAGATGAACCGCCCGACGTGGCAGAGTTGGGCAGGTCCTCATGGACGTTGCTCCACTCGATCGCAGCCACGTACCCCGAGAAGCCAACCAACAAAGAGCAGCTGGATATGAAGCAGTTTATCAAGCTATTTGCCGGGTTCTATCCGTGCTGGTTCTGCGCTGAGGATTTCACCAAGTATATCGCCCACAACGAGCCCAGGACATCTACGCAGGACGATTTGGGGAAGTGGCTTTGCGATGCCCATAATGACGTTAACAAGAAGTTGGGCAAGCCGACGTTCAATTGTGATTTGTGGAAAAAGAGGTGGAAGGATGGGTGGGATTAGGAGTAAAGTATGGAGAAAACATGTATATACAGTATCAATAGCAACCAAAACAAAACAGCAAAAGCAGAAAGCAAAAGCAGAAAACAAGAACAAAAAAAAAAGTGGTTAAATGAAAGTCAAGTGGGGGGTTGCACTAACGCCAGGTACAATTCATTATGTTTGCCCCTAGACAGCTTTCCAGACACTTGCAAAAGAGACAGTTTTCATTTTCCAGTTGGTTCAAATCATGGACGGACGCAGCAAAGACACAGCGCTTGATTTACCCTCCGCCACGCTCGCAGTTCACCACCGGCAACAGGATCATCGACACCTACGTGTCTGAACAAGCAGAGTTGGGCACATACATATCTGTGAAGCAGCCGCTCTTGCTCAACTTTACGTACGCAACCAAGGACAACAACCGGGTGACACAGGCGCTCTTTGATGTGCTTTCCGACAAGCTGAAGTACCCGCGCAACGACGACGTGTACTTGGTGAACATTCTAGCTGATTCCAAGGGTGGCCGGGAATTGATGATGGATTTCGTTGTAGACAAGATCCCCACCGTTGTGGTGTTGAAGCACCAGTTGGTTAGTGGACGGTTCGTGCCCAATGTGGAGACGTTTACCGAACAGGAGTTGATTGAGTTTATCAGGGATATTTAGAGAAGCAGACGTGAATGGGTGAATACACATGTCCAGCCCGGGTCTGCAAAGCAAAAGCCATGCCAGCCGTGTCGTACCCTTTTGCCTATACCCTGGTCTAACCTTTTTGCTGGTCCCAACCTCCGTCCCATAAATCGTGGTTGAGCCAGGCCATTTGTTGCAAACAGTCAGGAATAGCGTAATCCTATTACTAATAAATTACCACCAGTAGAGAGAGGCAAAAAAAAAAGAAAAAAAACCCCGACCAAGAAATGTTTGGCAGAGTGCTGCTGATGAAGGAATATAAAAGGATTGTCTCCCCGCCACTTGTATACCCAGCTGCGTAGTATATATCTCCCCTGTTTTTTATCTACACCACTTGTGATTTACTGGTCCTCCGAAGTCGCTGAACTACACAACCTGCAGCTGATTATTTCTTACTACTTCCACACTCACCCCAGTTCTCAAGGAATTTTTCTTTGTCTCTTTTTTTTTTCTTCTTTTTCCATTCGTTTTTTCCCCCCGAATCATAAAATCGTTCCCTTACTCGAGAGCTCAAAAAATTATTCAGAGTCATGCTAGCAGCTTCATTCCCCATGTCTTCCGGATTACAGCACCCACAACCAAGCACAACAACAAGCAACCTCCCCAGCGCAGCTTCCGTTGCCACAAGCAGGGCCATTCCAGATGTGCACCAGATCCCGTTGGTGTCCCCGCGCCCATCGAGTTCCGCCTTTCCTTCAGTTCACACCACTCCACAAGCTCCGCCCATCGTGTCCCAGGAAGAGAGGGACAAGCTAGGCTTGCCCGACTGCTTGCCCAAGGTCAACTGTCTTGCACGCGCCCGTATTCCAACGACACAGGGCCCAGAAATCTTTCTCCATTTGTACGAGAACAATTTCGACAACAAGGAACACTTGGCGATTGTGTTTGGAGAGGATATCAGGTCAAGGTCGTTGTTTAGACAGAGACCAAACGACACGCAACAGGATAGGATGACGAGAGGCGCATATGTGGGCAAGTTGACCCCGGGGAGAACGGTTGCCGATATCGACGACAAGACCGGCCAGCAGCTTCGGTTTGACAGTAATGGCGAGTTGATTGTCGACGACTTGACGTGCAAAGATGCAACGTTGGTGAGAATACATTCCGAGTGCTACACCGGTGAAACCGCCTGGAGCGCTCGGTGTGACTGCGGCGAGCAGTTTGACGAGGCGGGGAGGATAATGGGCGACAATGGGCGCGGGTGCATTGTCTACTTGCGGCAGGAAGGCCGGGGTATTGGGCTTGGCGAAAAGTTGAAGGCGTACAATTTGCAGGACCTTGGCGCCGATACCGTTGAGGCCAATTTGATGTTGAGACACCCCGCCGATGCGAGAAACTTTAGCCTTGCCACGGCCATTTTGTTGGACTTGGGCTTGGCTGAGATCAAGTTGTTGACAAATAACCCCGACAAGATTGTTGCGGTAGAGGGCAAGCACCAAGAAGTCAAGGTGCTCGAGAGAATACCCATGGTTCCACTCAGCTGGGGAAGCGATAGCGAGAACGGGATACATAGCAAGGAGATTGAAGGGTACTTGAGCACCAAGATTGAGAGAATGGGGCATTTATTGGAAAAGCCAATAAAGATTTAAAAGGGCCAAGGGGAGCAGGGGGCCACTTGTGTATACGAAGAACGAGCTTTCAATAGACGATAAAACTATTCTGGCCAACATGACTCGAACAGAGAAGGGGAAGAAAGAAGAAAAAAAAGCATACGGGCAAAAAAAAAACGAAAAAAACAAAAAACAAAAAAAACCCTCTGTATAATTTCCACCTTACCATCTCTGCACCCCCGACAAATCTGGAGCAGCTGAGAGATTATTACTGGAGAAGACGAAGCAGTAGACAAAGAAGCGAATCACTGTCTCGGTGTATTAGTTACGCAAATCCTATACTTGTTTTCAAAGCACATTTGCGGAGAATTTTGTTGAGTCCCGCCCAGCCGTTTCTCCCCAACTCCCAACTCCCAACCCGCAACCCCCTCCACACGCACACACACACACACACACACACAGGCAAACATTGCCCACACCATCCATAGGCCATAGACGAGACCATGTCAAAGAGGCCATTCACCCCCGATCACACCGCCGCGCCATTTGTGCAGCACAACCTTGGCGTGTCCCCCCATAATGTCTCCAGCACCAGCATCTCCAGCAGTGCCAGCCAGTCATTGGGCAATGCTGCTCCCAGCAGCTCGAGCAAAAAGGTGGAGTCCAAGAGGAAAAGAGTCACTAGGGCATGCGACAACTGCCGGCTGAAAAAGGTCAAGTGTGATGGCAAGCAGCCGTGTATACATTGCACCGTGTACTCGTACCGTTGCACCTACGACCAGCCCAATGTAAGGAACAAGAGAAACAGCGGCATACCGATTCCATCCCAGCCAAGTGCAACCATCTTGCAACTCACCGCACAGGCAGCGGTCGCGGTGGTGCCCGGGAGCAACAATAGGAATAGAAACAAGAGCGATCGGGGCAGCAAGAACACCAAGAACGACGACGACAGTAATGGCAACTTTAACAACGACGATAATGATTACGACAACGATGACGATGAAGAGGGCTCGGTGCAGGGGGGCTCCGATGTGAAACTTGCCAACAACCTTATAATTGCCCTGCAGATAATCAATGCGTTGTTGCCCAAGTTGCAAGTCAATTGTTTTAGCCAAAACTTGCAGTTTGATTTGGACAAGTTTCAGAAAGCGGTGCAGTACATAAACGCAAAGAACGCCACGTTTGGACAAGGGTTGGACGAAGTCAGCGACATTATGCAAGACGACGAGGCGGTGGTACCGGGAGTGAGAAAGCTGTCTATTGAGTCGACCGAGGAGGGTCTCCCATCGGGAGTATCCGGGTCGCCGATGGAGATCAAGCTATACTTGCCCAACAAGGAAACCGCCATGCATTTGATTTATACAACGTGGAATAAGGCGTGTGTGTTGTTTCGATTCTACCACCGGCCGTCGTTGTTGGAGGAGGTTGATTTGTTGTACTCGCTCGACCCATCAAACTATGGCGACCGCCAGCAAAAGTTTTTGCCGTTTTTGTACTCTATACTTGCCTGTGGCTCGTTGTTTAGCAAAACCCCTTACACCGCTTCGCGGGTGAATGACAACTTGGAGGACGATGGGTTCAAGTACTTTTTGGAGGCGAGGAAGTTGATTGACATCAGCAATGTTGGGGATATCAACTCGATCCAGACGATTGTGATGATGATTATGTACTTGCAGTGCTCGGCGCGGTTGTCCACGTGCTACTCGTACATTGGCATTGCGTTGAGGAGCGCGTTGAAGGAGGGGTTGCACCGAAACTTGTCCATCTTTCAGAATTCCAAGCGCAAGTTGGACCCCATCGAGGTTGACACGAGAAAGCGGTTGTTTTACACCATATACAAGATGGACATATATATCAACTCGTTGTTGGGCTTGCCGAGATCCATCAACGAGGACGAGTTTGACCAGGAGTTGCCGGCCGAGTTGGACGACGAAAACATCACCCGAACCGAGTACTTGTACGACAAGCAAGAAGGGAGGTTGAGCTCGTCGGCGTGCGCCAACCAGCACACCCACCTAATGATTATCTTGTCCCATTTGATCAAAAAGTTGTACCCCATCAAGGTGAGGGTCGCCCCGAGAACAGAAGAGTCGACGTCGTCCTCAGGCACCCACACGTCCGACAGCATCCACTCCAAGGTAACGGAGTTGGAGCTCGAGTTAAAGTCGTGGTTGGATAACCTTCCCCGGGAGTTGCGTCCCACCGACCCCAACTTGCTGGCATCCAACAATGATATCCCGGAGCGGTTTGTGCTTGCCAACTACTATCTCCATTTGGCGTTTTTGAACTGCCAGATTATGCTCTACCGCCCGTTTATCCACTTTATCAGCGATTCGCCCGAGTCGCTGGACCCCAGGTCATTGATTCGTGGCCGCAACTGCATCAAGGTGGCCCGGATGGTTGTAAAATTGGCCAACAAAATGATTGACCAAAAGCTACTCGTTGGCACTTATTGGTTTTCCATGTACACGATATTTTTCAGCATTGCGTGTCTAATCTATTACTACCACTTTGCCAACTACAACAATGGAAGCGGCGCCAACTATGCCGGGGTGTTGTTTGACGATGACTTGGACATTGACAAGATTAAGCAAGACATTGCCATTGGGAAGAAGGTGCTTGATAGCTTGAAGAACTCGTCAAACAGCTCGTTGAGGATCTACAACATTTTAAACACCTTGTTTGAACAATTGAACCAGAGAACGGCCAACACGTCGAGGTTGAGGGGGAAAAAGGACGGCACCAATACGCCGCCGTTGAAGCTTCAAAACAAGAGTGTCCAAAACACGTTTGAAAACTTTAACAATATGAACAATTTCACCAGCAATATTGGCGACTTGTTTGACGCCACGAACCTAGCCCAGTTTGAGTCGAGTTCCGAGATCCCGTCTGATATAACAAATATTGAAAAGTTGCAGCCAATCAAGGAGGAAGAGAATGAGGAGATTGGCAGTGCCACTGGCGGCGACTTGACTGCAGACTATATGCCCGGGGTGTTTGACAAGTTGGATGCCCAGATTTTCGGCAAAATCTTGCCGCCTTATATGTTGGAGAAGAATGAGGGAGGGAACGGAAACTTTGTTTCTGATGATGGGTTGGACTTTTTCAATATCTTCAACGAGGGCCAAGCCAGTGGTGATGGATCTACTGGTGTCGCTGGTGGTGGCTCTACTGGTAACACTGCGGGATATTCCAACTTGGACTACTTGGACCCCTTTTGAGAGACGATGCTTATTTATTCTATTTATTTTGCCATGTTTTGCTTGCAACAAGAGCTTTCTTTCTTTCTTTCTTTCTTTCTTTCTTTCATTCTTTCATTCTTTCATTCTTTCTTTTCCTTTTCTTTAACCAAAAAAAAAAAATAAGAATAGCCGATACGGAACATGCGGGACCACACGTTGGGATAGGGGATAGGGGATGGGGGGACAGGCCGGACCGAGTAGATCTTTCACATGCGAGCCAATGATAAGATGTCATTTTCTTTTGCAGCTGTCACGCCAAGGGACAAGACGGTCTCGGAGATGCCGGGCTGATGGAGGGAACAGAGAGAGCGTACATGACGGGTTCCTTGCTCTTTATGCAAGGTCCAAAACAAAACAAAAAAAAAAATAGCAACGAGAGAGATTACCTGTTGATCCCGTTCCGGGCAATGGGTTTGTGGCGATGTAGCTACGGCTTTTTTTAGTACATTGCATGTGCCGAGAGAGGGAAAGGGAAGGAGCAATGTGAACGCAAGCCAGACCTATCCCGGTGCGGCACTTAATCCCTCCCCGGACTATCTTATGCCGAAGCAACGCTCGGAGTTGGAAATGGAAATGCAAACGTCTGATTGATTGCTCTATTTTATTATTGTTATTGTTATATTTTTTTTATTCCCGACTCTGCAACATTAGCCCAAAAGACAATTTCATCTATAGATTGCCAGGGGGGAAGCCACATCCACTACTCTCAGATTTCTCCTCTTCCTTTTATTCTTCCTCTTCCTCTTCTTCTTCCTCTTCCTCTTCTTCTTCTTCTTCTTCTTCTTCTTCTTCTCTCTTACACAACACACCACTGCACCTATCCAAAAGGCTCACCCTATTGATCTGCCCAACCATGCTTAGAACCAGCACTAGGAGTTTGTTGGCGCAACATTCACCATTGCAGTTGGCTGCTTCCCGCTTGTACTCCACCGCAGCAGCAACAACAACACCACCACCACCACCACCACCACCACATAAAAAGTCTGGCTTCTTCAAGTTTGTCAAGTACACCTTTGGCGGGGCTGCATTGGCCACGGTTTCCCTTGTTGGGGCTGTCACTTATAAACTCTTCCAAGAGTGCCGGCCGGTTGATCAGATCCCCCAGAGTCCTACTTTCCCCAATGGTGAAAAGAAAAAGACCCTTGTCATTTTGGGCTCCGGGTGGGGGTCTATTCCCCTTTTGAAGAGCTTGGACACCTCGTTGTACAATGTCGTTTTGGTATCTCCCAGAAACTACTTTTTGTTCACCCCCTTGTTGCCCTCGGTGCCCGTGGGCACCGTGTCTCAGAAATCCATCACGGAGCCGGTCCGGCCCCTCACGAGAAGGTGCAAGGGTGAAGTGAGGTACTTGGAAGCTGCTGCTACCGACATTGATATCGACAACAATACCGTGACAGTGACGCAGGCCACCACCGTGTACTCGGGCCATTCCAAGAGTGACACGTCCGCTACCGGCCATGACATTGCCAGCGAGCATCGCATGCAAAGCGTCTCGCAAACCATACACTACGACTACTTGGTTGTCGGCGTCGGTGCTCAGCCCTCTACGTTTGGTTTGCCTGGCGTTGCCGAACACTCCACCTTTGTCAAGGAGGTGAGTGACTCGGTCCGGATCAAAAAGAAGATTATGGACTTGATTGAGGCGGCAAACTTGTTGCCACCAAACGACCCGGAAAGAAAGAGGCTCTTGCACTTGGTTGTCTGCGGAGGCGGACCCACCGGGGTTGAGGCTGCCGGCGAGTTGCAAGACTATATTGACCAAGATTTGCGGAAATGGATGCCAGAAATTGCCAAGGATTTTAAAGTCACCTTGATTGAGTCGCAGCCCAAGGTGTTGCACACATTCAACCCCAAGTTGGTTGAGTACACCAATGAGGTGTTTAAGCAAACCAACATCAACCTCATGACAAACACGAGAATCACCAAGGTTGACGATGTGTCTGTGACTGCTGTTAACAAGGACGGAAACGTCGAGCACAAGGTGCCCTACGGCATGCTTATATGGGCCACCGGAAACACCGTGAGCAGCTTCCCCAAGCTATTGATGTCGAAAATAGAGGCCCAAAGCAAGGCTCGCCGTGGGTTGTTGGTTGACGAGCAGCTAAAGGTGAAGGGCACCGACAACATTTACGCCTTGGGTGACTGCACGTTCACCAAGTACCCTCCCACCGCACAGGTGGCATACCAGCAAGGCCATTACTTGGCAGACTATTTTGAAAAGTTGCAAAAGGTGGAGTCGTTAAAGTATAGAATCGCCACCGAGCCAAACCCCAGCGAGTTTTTGACCAAGCAGTTGAACCACTTGCAAGAAAACTTGCCCCATTTCATCTACAACTACCAGGGCTCGTTGGCGTACATTGGATCCGAAAGGGCCGTGGCAGACTTGGCATGGGGCTCGTGGTCAAACGTGTCGACGGGCGGTAACTTGACCTTTTTGTTTTGGAGGTCGGCATACATCTACATGTGTCTTTCAGTCAAGAACCAAGTGTTGGTGTTGACGGACTGGGTGAAGGTGTACTTGTTTGGTAGAGACTGTTCGAGAGAGTAGTGTTTAAGCGGGGGTGGGGGAGGAGTGCAGAGCTTATAAATTTTAATAGAAGTTTCTTTCTCGACGTGTTGGAGCTGATATAGCAATTAGTTTTGGCCCTTATATGTGCCTGAACCTGATCATTTGCAAACTAGTTTTGGCCATCGCATGTAGTAAAACAAAGAATAAGAAAAATAAGAAAAAAAAATAATTAAAAAAAGGAAACTTCATCACCATCGACACCACCATGAGCGACAGAAGACGTATCCTAGGCCCAGCAAACACAATCACACCAATTATACCGCCACAAACACAGGTACACCATCACCAACCAAACCGGCCAGCGCCAGACACATCGATTCCATCCTTCTTTATCAAGCACCACATTATCGACAATGCCAATGGGTCTGCGTACTTGGAAGTCAACAACACCCTTATCGAAGTGTCGATATTCGGACCGCGTCCCATTAGAGGATCGTTTGTGGATAGAGCCAGCGTCTCTGTTGAGTGCAAGTTTCTCCCCCATATACTATGCCAGCCCGGAAGCGCCGTTTTCAACGACCCCAAGCATAATAACCGCGCCGGCATGTCCAATGTCGAGCACCGCATGGCGTCGTATTTGGAGAGCTGTGTGTTGCCGAGCTTGCTACTTGAAAAGTACCCCAAGAGCACGATTGATATCCAGGTGAGCATCATCTCGATAGATGCGAGTTTGCAGCAGCCCGGCGGTGGGCTCGGGAACCAGGCGTTGCTCTGGATCATGAACTGGATAGTGTGCTGCACCAGTGTGGCGCTAGTCGATTCGGGAATCGAGTTGAGGGATATAATTGCCAGCGGCCAGGTGACGTTGCGGAACGGAGAGGTGGTGGTTGGAGGCAGAATCGCCGAGGAGGACGAAAAGGGTCGGGTTGTTGATGCTCTTGTGTCATTTATGAACTTGAAGAATGACGAGATTGTAGGGGTGTGGTTTGAAGGCGGCTCCGTGTTGCATGAGCAGGAAATGGGGTTGCTCGTTGACGAGTGCTGCAAAATGTCCAAGATAATCAGAGCAAACATCAACTCGTATCTAGTAAACTCATTCTCTTGAGTATATTTTTATGTATATATAGAGGCATGTATATTGTATACACCTACCAGGCAGTCCGTCAAACATATTGGACGTTTTCTTCTCTTCAATGACATCTCTAGATGTTTTTCTTTTCAACATGGTTAAACGACAACTCCTCCAAAACTTGTTTGATGGCAATGACTTTGTGGGCAACATCTTTGATTGTCAAGTCGTCGTGGTTCAAGAATATCTTGGAGCTCACTTTAACGTCGGTCGAGCCGGAAATGACATTGCTCAACAACTGGTAAATGTCAAGCACATTGTCGGACTGGTTGGCCGCCGTTGAAATGGGCTCGTCAATGCTCTCTACACGCAAAATCTTGTCGAAAACAACACGCTTCAACTCATTGGCAAATGCTTCAACGCCCTCGTCGTCTTCAGGGACATTCAACTTGGCATTCTTAATCTCAAACGGTTCAGAAATGAATGCAACGTCGTGCTTGCCACCAACATGGTACCTAAACTCGTAAATGCCCTGTTCCCAAAACAACTTTTCCTTTTCAAACACAAACGAGCCCGTGGCGGTGGTGGCAAACGTCCAACGGCCGGCAGAAGAAAGGATGGTCTTGTTGCGCGAGTACGAAGTTTGAACAATCTTGTACAACCCAATCCAGTCGCGCGACGAGTGCTTTTCAGCCGGGGCGTGCCAAGTAACCTCAATGGGGCACCCCACCGTGATGTGCTTGGGCAATCCAGAGGGACCCTCTAAACCGTTGATGGACAATTTGTACTCAGAATTGGCAAACGACAAGTTTTGCGACAACTCAATCAACTTTTGCTGGGACAACTTGGTGGAGGACTGTCTCAACTCGGCAAGAAACCTGTCCAACGAGTCGCCGAGCGACGACGACGACCCGGATTTGCGCCGGTTTGAGCTTGGCTCGTCCCCGCTGATTCTTCTCTGGATGACATCGGGGATCAAATGCTTCTTAAACGTCTTGACGACACCAGAGTCCTGGTTGACTTGCTGCTCGCCATAGAGGCGCACCATGTGCATCTTTTCGATAAAGTTGATACGCACAAAGTTGTTGGCCACCCACAAAGTGCAGCATGTCAAGTTCTCCACCGTTGGGTAGATGATAAAGACACCCATGACGCCGCAAACACCAAAGATTTGCTCGGGGTTGTTCAAGTACCGGTACACGCCCGCCTTTGTCAAGTTCTTGATGGAGGATTGTGATTTGGGGATAAAGAAATCGCCATAAAACCAGCCAAAGTATCCAATAGAGTCCACAATGGATGAGTTGATCCAGGTCTGGGTAAAGATCAACAACAACCCCACAAAGAGCCTCAAGTAGAACCAGTTTTCGAAAATAAGGTCGCCGCCCCCATTCAAGTAGTTGGCCAAGTTCATGCCAAACAACGATGAGTACGTCAAGTTGATCAATGCGTTGTACATGATAGCCCAGTTGTTCAACGACTTTTCCACTGGGATATCGTTTGACAAACACCATTTGGTGAAAAACTTGAATCTGCTCTGCAACACCAACAAAACATTGATTGACACTGACTCAAACACCTTTGTGGCCACCGTGAGCGCAAACAAGGTGCCAATATTGTTTTTGGAAACCAAAGGAATCACAATGCCGTACGTGACCACCAAAATCAAGTTCACGACATCGCTAGCCCTAAGCCAGTTGAAATTGTACAACCCAACAAGCGGCTTCAAGTTGTCAAAGTTTTTCAAATCCTTCAACTTTAAAATCTTGATCAAGTTGATCTCGTTCTTGGAGGGCCCATAAATCTTGTCAATGTGGGGGTTTTCGATATAGTGCAAAAAGATCATTTGTAAAAAGTGGCCAAACACGGCAATTGCCAACACGGTGTACGACTTGGCAATCAACGCAAAGCCATAGTATCCCACGTACCCCACAGAGTACATGGGGTGGGGAACCATTTCAAAGACACCATCAAAGATCAACTCTTCGTTGTTGATTTGGCGGAAAAAAAAGTCGCCCCAGTACCATGCGTAATCCTTGATGGTGTTGTGGGCATTGACTTTGACCCACAAGTTGAACAAGATCAACGAGGCCCCGCCAATGATTCGGGTGTACACCAACCAGGACGATTGGCCGTGGGCAAACTGAAAGTTGTCATTAATGGCACAGGTGTAAACGACACCGCAAAAGGTGATGAAATCCGACATCAAAATCAAATCAACAAACTTTCTAAAAATGAGCCAAGTGTTGAACTCGATGGGCAAGGCGTTGATGTCATAGTCAGGGCCTCGTTGGCTCTTGACTTCGCTCTGAATAAACTTGGACAAGAACGTGGTGGACGACTTGTCAAACAAGCGCAAGTTCTTTGCCCAGGTGACCAATCGGTGGTTGTTTGATTGCTGTTGCAACAACCAGCCAATGCCAAAGTTGTATGACAATCGCCAAAACACGTAAAAGCCAATAAACACATAGATCCGGACCTGGTTGCTGGGGATGGCAAACACAAACAAGTTGGAAAAGAGGCAACCTAAAATGACCAATTCGAGATGCGACTTGTGCACCAGGGGGTCAAATAGCGTCTTGACCATGTCGTGTGTTTCGGGGACGGTAAAAGTGTCGCCTGAAAATGTGATACCCTTGGGACCAGTGGCAGAGACATTTGCGGTCTCGGATGCAGGCTTTGCTCTGTCCATGTTGAAGGACGCCGTTGTGTTGGTGCTGGTGTTGGTGTTGGTGTTGGTTTGTGTGACTGCCATTTCGTGGGCGGAAAAAAATGTGTGATTTGTCAGGTCGAAACTTGGCAAGGTGTGGCGACTTTCACTAGTGGTGGTGGTGGTGGTGCTGTATCTCGCAAACAATTGATAAAAAACAGGTGATGCTCGTGTGAGTAGAGTCAGAACAGGACCAGCTTGTGGGGGGTGTACCGATTCAAAAAAGAAATAAAAATCGAGTCTCGACGGTGGGGTGGTTGGGGGGAGGGAGTGGTGCAGCAGAGCAACTTATCTCTGACTGGATGTCTGTTTATCTGTCTGTCGTACTTTCAACCAACAAATGAATCGACAAGAGAAATGACGAAAGAAGTTTGAAAGAAGTGGGTGAAAGGAGAGCGGTTATAAAAATTTTCACCCCAAGGGCGATTAGGAGAATCGGGGAGTGTTGGAAAATCCGTGTTGTTAAAGTTGACCTTATTTTAGTGTCTTGCGATCTCAACAGAATATGATATGCATGTGATATTTTGAGATAAAAAACAACGTTTGGTAGCATCATGGTCTTGTGACTCCACTCCCCCCCACCCACCATAGTCTACGAGTCTCCAAGTCTCCAAGTCTCCTTACGTCATTTACCAAAAATTTGTAGCACAAAAATGCAATTTCTAAACTCTATATAAATAACGAAAACAAATAATCAAACCACACAGGTGAAGCAAAGCAAATCAAAGCAAAGTCGGGCAAAGCAAAGTTGGGCAAGGCAAAGCCTGATTAGTATTACCAACCATTGCCCCCAAGTGGTGCGGAGTTCGAGCCAGATTGGTACCCGCCTCTGCTGCCGCCGTAACCGCCTCTACCACCACCGTAACCGCCTCTACCACCACCGTAGCCGCCACGACCGCCTCTGAACCCACCTCTACCGCGCCCGAATCTCATTTGCGACCCGAAACTTCTCCTGTCGTATCTGAGCAATTCGTTGGGGATTTCTTGGTGTGCTTCTCTCATAATCTTACACAAGTCGCCACCCAACTTCTTGCTGCCCTCAGTAAAGAACGAGACGGCGGTACCCGTGGCACCGCCTCTACCGGTTCTACCAATTCTGTGGACATAGTCCTCAATGTTGCCTGGCATGTCAAAGTTAATGACGTGGGAGATTCCCTTGACATCTAGAAAAACAAAAGTTAGTACAATGTTTGTGAAAAAAAAAAACGAAAAGGAAACAACGACATAACCACTTGATTGACCACTTGCTTCGAAACATGATCGCTACAGGAGATATTGGTTCTCATAAAGAAACAAAAACACTAGAATGGAGAAAATGTCACTTGTATTGAATAGTATTTTTTTTGTCAGAAGGCACAAGAATACAATAGCTATACACATATCGCTAGGCTGATTCCAAGCAATGACCCTTTTTTTTTTGGAAAGAAATGATTATTCCGAAACGAATGATGCCACCTTCAAAAGTCGCAATTCAGCGACCCTTTAAAACAACTTTCACATTGCATGGGGGCATGATTCATTTCTACATTTTTCTTTCGCCGCCGGCATCGCACATCCATATGTACATCTTGCCGACATTGTGTCATTGTGAAACCAAAAAGAATATGTGTATGTCTCTCTGTATGTTCTCTCTTTTTTTTTTTTTTCATCTTGTATTCCCTCGTAGGTCCTTTTCGTGACCCGTTGTCTCTGTTTTTGAGTTGATCTATTCAATAGACATTGTGTTTCTGTCATCCATCTCCCGTGGCGTTGTCGGGCCAGCCGAACAACGAAACGCTCCTCATATTCCTAGAAAATAAAAGTAAAATCAAGCAGTTAGTAGTTTTGACAATGGGGGTGTTGTTGTATACATACCAATACCACGAGCTGCCACATCGGTGGCAACCATGATTGGGTGGTTTCCAGACTTGAACTCCTTCAAAACCCAGTCTCTTTCGGATTGCATCTTGTCACCATGGATGGCCAATGCAGGCAATCCATTTGTACGCAAATATGACGTGATGTCGTCACAGGTTCTCTTGGTGGATGCAAACACCAAAACCTTGTTGTTGTTGTCGGCCAATGCTTCTTCCAAGTGCTTGGACAATCTATCCCTCTTTTCAAAGTCTTGGACAACCTCCACAACCTGGGTGATGGTGTGCGAAGCAGACAATTCCAAAGAGCCAATGGTGACTTGAATGGGGTCCTGCAAGTAGTCTCTGGTCAAGGCTTGCACTTCCTTGGGCCACGTGGCCGACCACATCAAGGTTTGACGGTCGGGTCTGATTTGGTCAATAATCTTTCTGATTTGTGGTTCAAACCCCATATCCAACATTCTGTCGGCTTCGTCCAAAACCAAGTAGGTGACTCTCTTCAAGTTGGTCTTGCCCATCTCCAACATGTCAATCAATCTGCCCGGGGTGGCAATACAAATCTCCACACCACGGGCCAAGTCTCTGATTTGGCCACCCTTTGGTGCGCCACCGTAAACACAGGTGTTTCTGATTCTCGATGACGAGCCAAACTTGGAGCACTCCTGCTGGATTTGCACAGCCAACTCTCTGGTAGGAGCCAAAACCAAAACAATTGGGCCGTCGCCCTGCTTCAACAATGGCTGGGCATTGATATGGACAATAGCGGGAAGACAATAAGACAAGGTCTTACCGGAACCGGTGGAAGCAATACCAATCATATCCCTACCAGAAAGAGCCATTGGCCAACCTTGGCATTGGATAGGAGTTGGCGAAGGGAAACCTTGCGCTTTAACTTCCTGCAACACATAGTCGGGGAACCCAGCCTCTTCAAAGGAAGTGATTGGGTGGGGGACGTCTTGGCCAGTAACGGTCATCTCATTAGTCTTTCTAAACTCCTTGATTTCGGCGTCTGATCTGGCGGCAACGTTGGCGTGTTCAGTGTAGAAATTCTTTTCAAACTTTGGCAACGTTTCCAAATCCCAGTTGGGAGCAACCAACTCAACGGGCTGGTCACTCCACCCTCTATTGCCGCCATACCCACCGCCATTACCTCCTCTGTAGCCGCCACCGTTTCCACCTCTGTTGTAACCACCATCGCGGCCGCCTCTGCTGAAACCGCCATCACGACTGCCGCCGTAGTTGCTGCTTCTGTTGTCGTTTCTGTATCCTTGGTCGTAACCACCTTGATTGTATGACATTATTGATTGATGATTATATGAATAATGGATAGTGAAGAAGAAGAAGAAGAAGAAGGGATGAGATAAAGTAAAAAAAAAAAAAATTTTTTTCTTTTAAAGGCGAAGCGAAGAAACAAAAGAAAGAAATAAAGAAAGAAATAAAGAAAGGAAATTTTTTTTCTATGTAGCTTACATAAGCAGACCAAGGAAATGGTTGGCAATGGCAGTAGTGGAAGGGGGTGTGAGGTCCTTGATGTCTACAATGAGTCGTCTGAGCAGGCCAAAGCACCTCCAAGTGGATATCCCCGTACAGAGAGACTACAAATGCTCGTGTCTATCCCTTCAATCGTCTATTATACTAACCACCCTCCCCCCTCTTGTGTGTATATATGTGTGTGTGTGTGTGTGTGTGTGCTTGCTGGTGCTTGCTGGTGCTGGCGATGGCGACGCATACACCACTATTCCCGCTCCTTGGTTGAAAAATCATGGCTCTTCGGTTGAGTAGCCGCCCTCTTCCAACTTTTCTTCAAACTTTTCCTCAATAACGCTGCACAACTCGCTCAAGTTATCCAACCCCTGGTGCAACGCTTCCGTGGCCGTGATGTTGCCGTACGTCTGGATCCTGATATTCAATTTGTTCTCACTGGGGTGCGGGATACTGTATCCGCAAAACTCCACCTCGGGGTTCTTCATAATGACGTACCGAAGGGCATTTCCCAACGTGTGATCTTCGTCGATGATTTGGAACGAGGCTGCGGTCCCGTCGTCGGACACTCCTGGAAGGAGACGGATTTTCTCAAGGTCATATTCTAGCCCCGGCGTGGTGGGTTCTTCTGGCTGTTGTGAGGCATCGGCCATGGCTACGTCTTCGGCGGACATTCTTTGCAAGTGGTTGGTGGGATGTGGTTGGTGATGCGATGTGGTTGGTGATGAGATGTGGTTGAATTTTTCTGTCCAGAGACTAGATGTGCGCCAACCGAAAAGGAGAAAACATATGGCGTAAAAGCGCAGCGTATGTGCCCACTGGCGTTGCTTTCGAGGTTGACATGAAAATGGTGTCTACGGCGATTGTGCCTGTGTGTTGATACACTCAAGTGGCCATTATCACCTCGTTTAAATGCATTCCCCCTTTTGGGAGTGGGCCAGGGTCTGTCCAACATTCCTTCACTCTCTGCTTGTGGGTACAAAAACTTGGAATCAGCGCGCGTCTAAAAATTGGCTTTGCTATTCCCACCACACAATGACACCGCTCACATCGCCAGAGGTGCTGAAATCGTATTTGCATAGCTCTCCCTATGATATCAGTTCCGGGCCAGACCTAGACTCGCCTAATCTTTCCACTGTACATTTGGATTCGCTTTTGGGTAAAATCTACAACAACAACAACAACAACAACAACAACACAAAGAACAATAACAACAATAACAACAACAAGAACAACAACAACAACCAGAACAGCAACGGCGCCAACAACAGCAACGGTGCCACCAACAGTGACAATACCATTTCCATGCTGAAAATAGGCGATGCCGACTTGAAACTATTCCATCAATTGTTGCTCCAAATGCAAACCATTCTTGGCGGAGACAAGTTCGCACACAGCACACCGATGTTGGGTAAAAAGGAGCGGAGGATCGTGTCGTTGCAATCTAACGAGTCGCTGAGAAGCCAGGGATTTGACCAAGACACGGCAAAGACTACCCCATTGTTGGGGTCGCCCCCAGAGAGACAGAATCCGTTTGTAGTTGCCGAGAAGAAGGAGAAGGAGAAAGAGAAGGAGAAAGAGAAGGAGAAAGAGAAGGAGAAAGAGAAGGAGAAAGAGAAAGAGAAAGAGAAAGAGAAAGAGAAAGAGAAAGAGAAAGAGAAAGAGAAGAAGGAGGCCGAAAAGGAAAAGGAAAAGAAGAAGGAAAAGGAGGCCGAAAAGGAGATGGATGCTGATATCATTGAAAGATTGGCTGACGAGAATAGGGCACTAAAAGAAAGGATGGAGGTATTGGAGGAAAAGATTAGGCAGATGGATGCGATGGGTGCTGGGAAAACCCATTCCAACGTCGACCAACGTGATGAAGATGAAGCAGCAGTCAATGCCGGTGTCCAAGCTGCACCAACAAGGTTGTCCCAGCAAACACAGACAGAGGCACCGCGGCCCCAGGTTGTTTCTGAGTCCTCGCAGACAGAGGTATTGCTGGAAGCTAGCGAGCCGAGGGTGGAACTGGCTACCAGTATATTTCCCGACTTTAGTCTTGACCGGTTTCCCGGTGTCGAGCAACATTGTCAACGCCTAGGGTTGGAAAAGGTCGACAGCCTCTCGACACGCGACCTTCGGTATTTGGTCAAGAAACTAATGTGCTGTTTCATGATCCGGGTTGACGAGTTGGATGCAAACTTGAACCGGTATGCCAAATTCGTCGGCATGGCCCAGACGTTTCTTGGTGCCTTGCACGAGAAGTTGTACGCGGGACAGAAATTGAAATGCTCGGACCATTACAAGGGGAGAGTCAGCTACCAGGGAAGAGTCGATGAAGAGCTAATTGTTTTGAAGCAGTGTCTAGACGGCATGCTAAAATTGTGTGTAGAGAGAGAGAATTGAGTTGAAACTACCACTTTGCCAACGCAGGAGGGACTACTCGTTTCCCTCAAATAGGACAGGAGATAAATCCCAACAACTACCCTTCCATTTACTTTGAGAATCACACACTCTGTGGCCTAGGCTAAGGTTGCAGTTGCGATTATTGGAAATCAAGGTAAGGAAAACCGTATTTCGTGCCGTTTGTTAATGTCTTTTTCTTTAAAGGTAATCAGTTTTGAACTATAACGGACCTGTTATTTGTGTTGGTTGCATGGCACTAGAAAACACAGCTACAACTTATGGTAAACGCACGCCCTGTCACGTATCTGCATTTACCCAGCCACCAAGAACCACACAAAGAAGTAGTGTTGCTCGGATGCTCAATACCGACTGCTCTCGACCAACACTGAAGCGTAGGAGTAAAGTAGTGTCACCCCAAAGTCTCTCTCCCATCAGTTCCCTTTCCCATCTTTTCCCTCTATCTCCCATGTTCTATTTCCCTCACTCTAATTTTCTATCAGGAAAAAAAAAGTATACACCAACAAAAGCATACACCAAGCCTACACCAAGCCTACACCAAGCCATGCCCCAACCAAACAACGACACCAATGCCACGATATTGCTTATGGGCTTGCGCCGTGGCGGCAAGTCGTCCATCTGCAAAGTGGTGTTTCACAATATGCAGCCACTAGACACGCTATATCTTGAGTCGACCTCCAAGCCAACGACGGAACAGTTCTCGTCGTTGATTGACTTGTCGGTGATGGAGCTCCCCGGGCAGCTCAACTACTTTGAACCAAACTATGACTCTGAGAGGTTGTTCAGTAGTATTGGCGCCCTTGTCTATGTTATTGACTCCCAGGACGAGTACTTGAATGCCTTGACGAACTTGTCCATGATCATTGAGTTTGCGTACAAGGTGAACCCCAAGATCAACATCGAAGTGTTGATCCACAAGATTGATGGGTTGAGCGAGGATTACAGGATTGACGCTCAAAGAGATATCATGCAGAGAACGGGAGACGAGTTGTTGGACTTGGGGTTGGAAGGTGTCCAGGTGAGCTTCTACTTGACCTCCATCTTTGATCATTCGATATACGAAGCCTTTTCCAGGATAGTTCAAAAATTGATTCCCGAGTTGCCGAGTTTGGAAAACATGCTCGACAACTTGGTCCAGCATTCAAGCATCGACAAGGTGTTTTTGTTTGATGTCAATTCCAAAATTTACGTTGCTACCGACTCATCGCCAGTCGACATCCAAACCTACGAGGTGTGCGCCGAGTTCATCGACATCACCATTGATTTGGACGACTTGTATGTCGAGAATGAGAAGGAGTCGCCAAAGGAGTTGAAGAGCATCAGCCATTTGTCCAACGGGTCGGTGCTATATCTTAGGCAGATGATCAGAGGGTTGGCGTTGGTTGCGTTGATACGGGACGGCGACACCAAGCGTAACGAAGAGGGACAAGAGGTTGAAAATGTCGATATAGGAAAGTCCCTAGCCATCATCGACTACAACGTAAGCATGTTCAAAGAGTCCTTGATGAAGATGTGGAAAAACTCCAAAATAACACCCCAAATCAACACCTAGCGCAGCAGCAAAAAAACTGCAGCTCAGCATCTCATCGTCCCCTTTTGTTTTCTTTACTTCATTTTACTCCATACAAATCACTAGACTTGTATAGCTTAAAAAAATTGTTTTTTTTTAAAAAAAAAATCAAAAGGGGGTATTGATCACATTATCATTGCTTCAATGAAGCAAACTAATGAGGGTGTAAATCAAAAATTAAAAGATCCACAGTTTCCGACCTGTGCTCCAAGAGACTCGCGTAACTCAAAGACGCAGACCGTGATGGAAACTTGGCAATATAGCTGCAAAAAAAAGGCGTTACGGCGCTGTGCAATGCCAGTAACTACGCAACTTCTTTGATTACTGGACTTCTTGATCTCCAGTAATATCTCTAGGTAAGTATGAAGAAGAAAAAAAGGGAAAGGGAAAAGAAAATTTTCAATTTTCGAGGCGAGCTCACTCTATATTTATACTATACACCCTTCTGTATGGAGGCGATGCCGGGTAACTGTGTCGAGAAAAAAATAGCTACACAACCCGAGCATGGGCCATGTACAACTTTGACTGGCCGGCATTGCGCACAAACACGGTTGTAAAGTTGTGGGCTGTAAAGTTGTGGGCTGTAAAGTTGTGGGTTGCAACGACGCAGCCAATGCCGGTGTATTTCCCAGCATTCAAGTTCATGCCGCCGGTGGTGACAAACCCCACGACGTTGGTGTCTTTGCATTCGCTGGTGGCATAGATCCTGGCATTGTCGGCAATGGTCCCACCCCTGACCAACTCAACACTCACCTGCTTGATGGGCAACGGTGTTCTCACCACCTCTTTGATGGTCGGAGTTGCTCGGCTTGGATCTGTGCAGCTTTGGCTTTGGCTTGGACTCTGACTTTCGCCAACGTGCTCCACAGCAGGGTCGCCCGTGGTTTCCAACCTCAAAGACTTTACTGTCTCCACAACATCATGCATGCTTGAAATGGTTCTCTTTCCACTGTCGTCATAGTCGGCAAAGTTGACTCCGTCCTTTGTGATATCGGCGCCCTGCTGCTGCCGTTGCACGTAGTACAAATTCCGCAACGTATGCCAGTCGCACTTGAACGCATCAAACACGTCCGACACCCTATCCTCAGCCTGTTGAAGCGTCACAAGGCTTTTCGGCATCCTCTGCGCCTTGAGTGAGTTTGCCTCTCCCACCAACTCGTTGTGCAACCAGCCGTCCGGTAACCATGGAAAGTCAATGGGGTATGAGGGAACCCCATTTTCAAAGTTGAACTGGTACGCTTGCTTCAACCCAGCTGGTTTAACAATCGAGACCTTGCTCAACTGGTGCCAAAACGGCAAAACCCAGAACCACGGAAGTATAGCGGTCCAGCCCTGCTTTGAAGTCTTGGAAACCAATATGGGTATTTTGCTGTGTGACGCGTCTCGCGGCTCCTTGCCTACCGTGGCGTACAACCTGCCAATCTCCTTTAATGATAGTTGGTTTTCATACGAGTCGTTCCGTCCCTTGGAGGAAAAAAGCCTCTCGACGCAGGATTTGTCAACCTTTTTGTTTTGCAACGCAATAATGACATTGTAAATGTCGGCACCTTTCTCAGTATATGAAGGTTTCGATGGCGTTTTCCATAGTCTCGGGTCAAGCACGTCAAAGGCAAACGCAGTCCCGACAGGAACTAGCCCGGAATCGCTGATGGCGGTCAACGCGTCCCATACTTCTCTCGTCTCCTTGTCAACGTTGGCAAGATGCAACACCCGGCTGAGCGCGTGGATGCCCAAGGGGCCCGACATGTCAATGCTTCCCAACGCGTATCGGCAGTCGTGCAACACAGGCTTGCATGCAGCCAAAGGCGCCACTTCAAGCATGGCTTTGATGCCTTCAAACACGGCTTTGTATGCAGACGGAAACACTCTCACCAACACTTTCTTGGTGACCTCATCGGCATACACAAACCCTTGGCATACCTGTACACCGTTGATGTACAACCACCCAACGTGCGGTGCGTTTTGTCGCATGGCCATTGTCCTTGTGAGCAGCAACACAAACTTTTCAAACTCAACAGCGTCTGTTATAGTGACAATCATGGTGCCGTAGTACGACGTGTCAAACGCAACCGCGCCCTGCCGGTTCTGTCTATTCATGGACTTGAAGCACTTTTGTGTCGGGGTGTACGGGATCTGGAAGCTGTGCCTCTTGCTCATTTGAAACCGCTTGGCGTGCCAAACATGACTCGGCAACCACACAAAATCCCTCTGTCTCGCGGCGTACTTTACATTCCCCGGCGGCCTGGGTGCTAGCTCATTGGTGCCAACCACGTCTCGGGCACCCACTGAGTTGTTCACCTTTATCCTCGTGGAGGCGGGGTCCTTCTGCAATCGCGTCAATTGGGCGCAGATAGCCTTGTACTGTTGCCGTACATTACCCTCCACTCTATCCGTCTCGGACCGCATAGACCGCAACCTTGACGCCACCCGGAGTAGTCTCTGTTTTGCTAGGAGCTTGTAGTACTGTCTGCCCCGCAGCATCTTCTTCTTCGTCGCCGGCACGGAGCTGCTCATTTCTCGCTTCGCCTTGGCTCGGAGTCGCTTGGGAATCCGCTTTACGTTATGCGATGCTGCTCGGCGACGAAGTGTGCGTGGTAGACTCTGGAATACTCGTGTCGATGAGGCATTCTTTGATTTCAACTGCGATGCCTCAAACGAGGCGATTTCAAACTTTCGGGCATTGACAAACGCATTGACATTGAGCTTTTCCTTATTCTCAAAAGCCTGATCTGTGACCTGTGTCTTGATGGTTCTACTATTGTACAACCTCGCCTTTTTCTTGTTTATAGGTGGTTTACTCATGGCGCGATGGAGTGTGTGTGTTTGAATTCTGTCTCTGATACTTTTCCATTTCTTTACTTTTTTTGCCTGCCAAAAAAAAAAATGAAAAAAAAAACAAAAACAACTATACAAACCTAATAATACGATACTCCATAGAGAGTGGGCAAATGGGTATGGTCCTTTTGCCATTCAGTCAATATACTCATCATTTGGTCCTCCAATAAAACATCGCTCTCGTCTTCCACCTCTTCGTCGCCCTTGGTTTTGTACGCCTGCTGTTTCTGCCTGAAATCGTGAATCATATTGACCAACTTTAAGATCCCCTTACCCCCAATCTGAGCATTCTCGTTATCATCTTTGATGTCAACGTTGATAATGTGCACTATACTCTTCACATCGTTTGGGTTTTCCTTGTTGTACATTCTCGTCATCAAATCGTCAACGACACTATCAAAGCACCGCTCCTCGCATGTTATGACGAGGTCGAATTTGCCCGCATACGCATTGGTGTGCCACTTCTCGGGCGCCACTTTGACCGACTTGTTGCGCTCCAACATGTGTATCAACCCTTGCTGCTCGTACATCTTCCTGGCCGCCTGTCCTTCCAAGTCGTTTAGGATATCCTTGTACGGCGTGCCAAACTCGTACACGTTGGGCTTGTCTATTGAGGGGCCGGGGAGTCTGACTGCGGACCCAGTGCCAAAGGATTGGACATTATAGCCCGCGTCCAATAGTTGTTTGTGCGATTCCATCGAACGGTTGTTGTTGGATGCACACACAGTACATATCTTGAGACTATCTATGGCCATTCTTGTGGGTGGCTGTCTACACGTTGCTGGAAAGAAGAGGGAAAAGGATTACATATAATTTTTTTTTTTTTTTTTTTTTTTTTTTTGGCTGGTTTGATTTGGTTTGGTTTTGGTACATAGTTTATGGATGCCACCAGTGGCTACCACCACCACCACCACACGACCTCACCTTCACCCCAAATCGACATACGAATCTTCCCGCTCCGTCTCGTCTTGGACCGCGCCGGTGTTCAAATTGACAAAATCGTCATCCTCGTCGCCCTCCACTTCTTCCCAAGACTGCGCAAACGACGAGTCTTGGAACGGCGACACCTGGGGGTGGAAATGCACAATTTTGTTGTTGCTGTCCATGCAGCGCTGCTTAAAAGACTTGTACTCGTCAATTGTCTTCAATACCACGCCTATCATCATTGACGGGTCTAGCAGGCTGATATTCAATCGCTGGTAGCTCTTGGTGTGGTACGATCCGTAGTTCACGGGGTGCGCCACCATCTGTGGCAAGTGTGGGTCGAGGTAGAGCAAGTCGTCATTTTGGTAGCCCAAAAAGTAAAAGCTGGACGATGGTTTGCCCCCCGATATCCCCACCGTGTATGGGCTGTTTAGCAACTGCAAAATGCTCAGGTAGTAGTACGAGTTGACATTCTCAATCCCCAAGCGCACTGGGAGCAACACAAGCACCGCCCTCTTTTTCAACGTGGCGACAATCTCGTCATCATACAAGTCGCTGCTCTCGCTGATAAACACCGTGGGGAGCTGGAGGGTGGTTTCCAGGGCGTGCAACTCGTCCGTGAGCCGTTTGATCGACAACGACGCCGCATTTGGACCGAACCACTGGCCCGGTCTCACCTCTAGCGGCAGCCTAGAAGCTACTCTGATGTAGTTGTGGATTGAAAACGGCGCATCTTTCGTATCTTGAAACAAGTCAACAACGCCGTGCTCGTCGGGGGTTAGTCTCATCAACGCATTCGCTAGCAAGCTCTGTGAGGTTCTAATCATGCAGCCCCAGCCAGCGTCAGAACTAAAGTTGTCTCTATCAAAAAGAGTTTTAAAATTGGCTAACGTGCCCAACGCATTTTTGTTAAACACCACCGAGGGTAGGAATGTTATGGGTTGCGGGCCGTCGGGGGCTTTGGGAATAGGGTCAAACCCACAACGGTAAGATAGCCAGAGCTGCTTCCCAATAAAGTCGTTGGCCTCAGTGGCGTCGACGAAATGCCTCCCGAGGATGACCATTGGCGGGTCTAGCTTGGTGTTGTTGGGGTCATTTTCGGATACTGTAAAGTTGTTGATAAAGGACGCAAACCGGTCAAGGTTTCGAGACACAATGGTTTCGCCTGGTTCGTTGGCTCCGTTTGGTGGCTGTTCTGCTGGATGTGTGTGCTCTGCTGGCTGTGTGGCATCCACAGGTTGATGCTCCATGGTTGGTTATTTGGTGCAGGGTTGTTGTGTAGCCCCCCTCGAGTACCGCTGGTGTTGCTTTTGTGCTCCTAATTTATTGTTTTTTTTTTTTTTTTTTTATCTTTTCCTGGCTAACAAAAGACCCAGGCCCACGCCAACGTGCAAATGTTCTGCTGATGAGAGTACCACTTTTAATTAGTCACAACAACAACAGCAACAACGACAAACCCGCAAGAGCGACAAGAACCATCCCCACACGTGATGCCAAAGAGACACAAGAAGCCGACAGTAGCAAGAGGGGGAAGGATTGTTTATGGAACCAGAAACAAGAACCGGACGGGGAGAAGGAAGAACGGGTCTGGCGGCCCTGCTTCTCAGAATTATCCAGAGTTGATGGACTTGGATACCAACGTGTTTATACCGCGTGGTGGCGCGCCACCGTCCATGCGAGGCAAGATGATGGAAGAGGCCCAGTACACGGGGACGCATTCGAGTGATATCATGCTGAGACAAATGAGGAACCGACCTATGGAGTTTGTCAAGGCGAAGGAGGTGTACGACCCAAATGTTATACTATACGACTTGGTCAAGAAAAATAAGGGTGAGATTGAAAACGCCATACAGGGCATAACTTTGCATGATGAGAGAGTGAGTGAGGGCGAGGTACAAGAGGTGGGGGAAGAGGAAAAGGAGAAGGAAGAGAAAGAGGAAGAGGAAGAGGAAAAGGAAGAGGGGGAGGAAGATGAAGATGAAGAGGAAGAGGAAAAGGAAGAGGAAAAGGAAGATGAAGATGAAGATGAGGAAGACGAAGACGATGAAGAAGAAGACGCAGAGTATAAAGAGCAGATGGCTCGAATCAGAGAAAACTTACTACATGCTTTGAGAAATGAAAGGAAAGACCTCACAGAGTTTTACAATGACCTGGATGAAGACCGCTATTCTGTGTCGCAAGAAAGTGAACATGCTGCTGTTGCTGAGATAGAGTCTTTGGTGATTACTGAGCAAGTCGAGGTACAAGAACCAGTGAAGGAAGATGTTCTTGAGCCCCTCGACATCATTATTGACGGTACCAGCTCCAAGCTGGTACCAGCCAAGCGAAAGGCAGTGGCAGCACCAAAAGATGAACCCAGAGGAGAACCGGAATATGGGTTTCTTGAAGAGGACTACGAATTTGACGTTTCCAAACTCGAGGTTGACAATGTCAGGTATGGCATCCACAATCAGTACCACGCCCGCTGTGTCGATCTCAACGGAAGCGACGACTTTCATTGGATTGACGAAGATGAAATCATAGAATACGTGTTGGAAAATGGCGTGAACGAGCACAGGTTGAGCAAGTTTCTCTCATTCATTACCAAGGGGATGATTGATGAGAAAGAGGAGTCGGAGCCGGAGGAAGTATACATACCACTGAGCGGGGACGAAGATGAGGAGGGAGAAGAAGAAGAAGGAGGAGGGTACAAAGACGATTATTCTTACGACCTGGACGAAAATTTAGAGGACATGATTGCCTATGCCAAAGCAAGCAGTGACAACTTCATCTCCCTTGAAGACCGCGACTTTTCCAACAATATTCCGGCAAAGAAAAGAGACAATTTCCGAGGACTCGGGCTCGATGATGACTTGGAGGAGTCACTCGCAAGGCAGCTTCAAAACTACCGCCAAAACAAAAAGAACAAGCACGCCAACTGGGAGCTGCAAAAGATTGAGGAGGCGGTGCTTCGCAATGATATGTTGATCCGGTACCCGGAGCAATTGCACATTCGCGACATACGATACGAGTTTGAGTCTCTTCTCCAGGACGAGTCTCGCCAGTCCATGAGTTTCCCCACATTGGATACCCACGCACACAAGGTGATCCAGAAAATGGCCGATTGCTACCACATGAATGTGAACAAGTGTGGGGCCCAGGGGGTGCGGAAGTACTTGAAAATCAGCAAAACGAGGGCCACTTTCAAGTACATGCCCAATTACGACGAGGTGAACCGCATCATGCGTGGCAGGCCGATATTCCACCGCATCGATAGAAAACCAACCAAGAAAGATAAAAAGGGCGGCAAGGAGCGCGGCGGTGGCGTGCATCATCGGGAGGGTGATATTGTTGGTGCCGAAGCGCCCGAAATCGACCAGACAAACTTGGGCCGGCAGATGCTTGAGAAACTAGGCTGGATCAAGGGCACCGGTTTGGGGGCCCATGGAAACCAGGGCATAAACGAGCCGATTGTGGCCAAGGTGAAGATGTCAAAGACGGGTATTAGATAAAGCCTCTATAGTGGTTTATTTACGTTTTGATTTCTTTACTTTTGTCGGCGGGGCCGCGTGTCCGGAGGACTTGACGTGGTTGAATAGCTGGTTGCGGGAATCAAAGCTGGTGTTGCACACTGCGCATTTCTCTTTCGGGGTGGATGCAGCCGGCGGTACCGGTGTTGGTTCTCTTGATGCCGAGCCTTCTTTGGTCTTTTTCTTTTTCTTTTTTGACTTTTTCTTTGTGTCCAGCCAGTCGTTGTCGTCATCATCATCGGTGTCTATCTTTGCACGCGCCAAAAATCGAGCTAGATCGTCGTCCACTTTGGTATCTGGCTTTGCTGATGGTGGGGGTGTAGTTTCCTCGTTAACATCCTCGTCAACCTCGTCGTCAACTTCAACTATGTCGTCGACACTAACAACGTTGGTATCCTCTTGATCCTTCTTTTGATCCTTCTCCTCTTTCTCCTTCTCCTTCCCAACCTCAACCTCTTCCACCACTTCCTCCTCCCCATCCTCCCCCTCATCAAACTCACTCTCGGCAGTTTCAAACCCATCCAGATTATCCGTATCCTGGTCTAATCCCAACTCTATCCCCTCCTGCCGCATCTCCCACTGCAACTGCCTCACCGCCCTCTTGTGCTTCTTCCCCTTCTCGTGGATTTCAAACTGCCGCTCGCTCTTGAATATCTTGTCGCACACAACACACTCAAACTCATGCACCTCCTCCTCGCCATCTTGACCGCTGGCATACTCCTCAAACTCCAGGTCCGTCAGGGCATACTCGTCCTGCAACATCCGCTCCAACTCCTCCAAATCCTCGTGGTCCAATTTCTGCCAATCCTGTTCTGTAAAATCATCCTTGAATTTCTCCTTTCTCTGCTGCCTCAAATGATTCTCATACTCCTCAACCTGTTTCCTCCTTCTCTCCCTTTCAACTTCCTCCTGGCCCAACTTTACACGCGGGTCCCTCTTTTTGATAAACCCGACAAACTTTTTCACCACTTCGTTATACTCCTTTCTAGCATCGTCGCGAACCTTTTTGTTTTCCCTCTCCATAAGTCTCCTCGTTCTCCGATCAGGCGCATGCGAATATCGGTACTCCTCGCGCCACGCAAACGACTTGCACGTCGAGAAGCTACCCCATTTGCTGTAAAAATCCCTCACCTGGTCCAAGTACGACGATTTCGAGTTGCCGAATCGAGGAAACATGAGCAAGCTCGCCTCAATCGCCGAGACGTTATTGTCGTCATCCATATACTTTTCGTACCCGGGCAAGTTCTGGTACTTGCCGTGCTGTATCTCCTCTCTTGCCAATCTCTCAAATAACCGTTCGGCAACGACATAAAAGCCATTGATGGAGTCGTCCACCTGTGAAAACAAACTAGGGTTGAAAAAGCGGTAGATTTCGTCGGCGGATATGCTGGGGATGTGGCTCTCCCCTGAGTCTTCGGTGAATTCCTCCTCGTTAAGGATACTCTCGCGGTGCGAGTCGTACCACGCACGCTCTTGCGGGTCCGACAACACTTCGTACGCCGCCCTCACGATGGAGAATTGGTGGTTGGCTTCTTCGACATTATCGGGGTTCTTATCGGGGTGAAGCTGGAGAGCTTTCTTCCGATACGCCTTCTTGAGCTCCACATCACTGGCGGTCTGTGCCACACCGAGAAGTTCGTAGTAGCATGTCTTCATCGTGCTGGATAAAGTGGTATATCTCTTCCTCCATTTTTTAAAAAAGAGTGCAAAAAAAAAAAAAAAAAAAAAAAAGTTTTTTTGCCTGAGATTACATTTGAAGACAGCCTATATATATATCTCTACACAATGACTGATCACCATCCTTTGGCATGGTAGTTGTCGAAATCATCCTCGTCGGCTAATCCGTCCTGACGCTCTATATAGCCATGTACATCAATGACTTTGTCGGGCAACGCAACTTTGCCCAACTTGTTGTCAATAATGATTGACTCTTTTAACGACTCGCTCAAATTCTCAGAGAGCAACTTTTCATTCAATTCTGCATCAGCCTTGGTTATTTTCGGCACGATTGACGGGGGAGGGGGAGGAGTCGAAGATGACTTTTGGGAAGCTATCAAGATCAGGGATGCTGAGGCTAGTGATGCCGGCGAGGGTTTGTGGTTGGGGTTGGGGTTGGGGTTGGGCATATGAGTGGCAACCAGCTGCGTCAACCCATTATCCTCCGCCTCTCTTGCCTCCGCCTCTTTTGCCTCCGCCTCTCTTGTCCCGCTCTCTGTTGTTGACGGCTTGTTCTGTGATTCTGACCTTATTCTCGACTTTGACGAATTGTACAATTTGGTGAGACTTAGCGACGATTTGGACAAGATGTTTCTAAAAGAATGGTGCGACGCTGAACGTGATATTCTCGACAAGCTAGACGAGAGGGAGTCGTGCGTCGAATGCACAGGGTGCAATAAATGATCCGCATCCGTTGGATTCTCGCCCGATGGCACCTTTGACACATTAACGTCTGAAATGCCAACCATGCTTTCCTGCTTTACTAGGGGAGCAGTGGTGGTGGGCTCTAGGGCCAATGAAGTTTTGATATCTGTCACCGAAGAGTATTTTTTCGAGAAAATGATTGAGGGCCGCTTTGCCTCCTTGTTCTTGCTCTCAATGGTGAAAATACCCGTGGTGCTTGATCTCTGCAACTTTGGCTTATCCTCCAGCAGCGTGGGGGCAGGGGGGTGGCTGTTTGCCATCTCGTTCAAAAACAACCCCGATAGCAATGACCGCGGCTTTGTCAAAACGGGCGTGGTGCTCCGCCTCTCGATTGGTATGGTTTCCGATGAGACCGAGGACGGGTCCACTTTGGCAAAATTTAGCGGCGCCGTCTTTGGTATGCTTTTCGCCAATGTCGGCAGTTTGGTGGATTCGGAGCTGACGGATTGCCACTCGCTTTCGTTGTCCTCCCGTCGCGTGTACTCTTGGTCGCCCTCGTCATTGCCATTGCCCCCGCCCTCGTTCTTGGCATCATCGTCGCTCTTTGCCTCGTCGTCGCTCATTTCGCCGTCTTCAGAAATATCGGTGGAGGAGTACCCGTCCTCAAGTTCCCTTTTTTCCGACCGGTGTTTTGATTTTCCAGCATCCTCGTAGTTACTAAACAACGAGCCCTGTCGCTGGGTGGTTGGATTCTTTTCCTTGTTTCCAACCAGTAAATGGCGGTCATTGTCGCCGTGGCCAGTATTGCCCTGACCTGTGTTGCCGTGACCAGTATTGCCGCGACCATTGGTGCCGTGACCATTGGTGCCGTGAGCTGTGTTGCCATGACCATTGGTGCGGGCGGGGTTTGGTGAGGGCGAGCTGGCAATATAAAATGTAGTCATTGGCTGGAGTGGCTTGTGTTGCCCACTCTTGGGAGATATCCTATCATCCAACGACGGGGTAATTCTGCGGGGCGGGCCCAGTCTCGGCATCTGCCCGTGGCGTGTGTCCTCGCTTTTGTCCCTCTCCCTTTCATGACCACCCTCGCCGCCCTCTTCTTGGCCACTCTCTTCATCGTCGTCGCTTATTTCCGAAATGTCAGAAAATTCCGATAAATCGTCGTCGTCATTATACCCATCGTCGTCCTCTTCCTCGTCATCCTCCTCCTCCTCCTCCTCCTGGTCTTCGCTGATTGGTTTGCGTAGCTGGAAAGCAGCAGACTCTAAGCTTGTCTGGGTGCTCTTCTTTCTGGACGACAAGCTTAGGTTGGATGAATGGCTAAACAAAGTCGGTCTGGTTGACATAAACTGCGACTGTTTTGGTTGTAGATTTACTAGGTTTTCCCCAGATAGGTCGTCTAGATTGGACCACGGTTTGGTCCTTTTGTTCAATATGTATCTCTGGTTGATGAGCCGCCAGGATCGGTTGTTTATTCGTTCTGAGCTGCACGCCTTTGTTTGTACAAATTGCGGATCGTTGGTGAGCTTCCATAGTTTGATGAGGGACTGATCTGAAGACTTGTCGTACTGTAGCGATAAAGATATAGACTCCATGGTTGTTGTTGGATGGTTGGATGGGTGTGGGTGGTGGAAGGAAGAAAAACAAGCAATCTAGTTTGTATAATTTACTCTTTTGGGGGGTGTCCTTCTTCTCTGGTGAACATAAGCAATGTGATGGGGTGTAGTTGTATGCTGGATGAGACTAATGGTAGTGCTCTTGCTTTGTGAAGGATGAAAGTGGCAATGGACTGCAAAATATATACACAGAGTCACACACACTCTCTCTTTCTCTCTCTTTCGGTCTCTTCTTTTTTTCCGTGTCTCCTTCTTCTTTCGTGACAATTGATGGTGCTGGACTGGGTGGATCTGTACGTGTGCAAGCGCCGTCTGTCCCTGTATTCAACTGTATGCTGCGCCACAAATTTCGAATCGTGTTGGCTCGGTCTCCAAATACTTTTGAAATGCACTGGCGAGATATACAACCAAACAAAAAAAAAGAGACAACTATCTCAACAAGGGGAAAAAAAAGGAAGATTGAAAAATTTATCGCAACAAAATGAGTGATCACCAAGAAAAGTATTACAAAAAAAAAAAAAAAAAAATTGCACCTGCGTGACACATGGCTCAGTGTCGTGTCGCTGTTGACTTTTTTTTCCTTCCTTTCCTTTCCTTGTGTCTTCTCTCTCTCTCTTCGGGGGAGTGGTGGAATAGGGGAAGGAAGGGGACAGGGAGAGAGAGGGGGTTCGCTACCATATGGCGCACGCTTTCCGTTGACACCCCAGGCCCATGGACAGTAGTCACCACTTTTTTTCCACTTTTTACCCGCTGATTCCTTTGAGCATATTAGCAGGTGTATTGTTGGTGAAACAGGGGTGCGGGGGGAACTTATTCCCCTTTTTGTAGTATTAGCATGTATGATTTACCTAGGTTTTTCGCCTCTACCAATTCTTGCTTTAAATAGGTTTTCCCTCAAACCAAGATAGTCATTCTTGCCAAATACGGAGCAAGAGTGAAACCACGGCGCCAGAGGGTGGTTAGAGTATTGTTGGCAAGGCATGTTCTCGATCTCAGTGTGAGTTTACAATCACCAAAAACGACAATCGATAAAGGAGGACAGACAAAAGAAAAAGAAAGAAAAAAAGAGAGCCCAGACCTCATCCAAGAACCTACACACGACCTCTGTGCCAGTGCCAGTGCCATACTCTTTATCGCGCCAATGGCCTCTGCCAGAAAGATTCATCATTTCCAGGAGACAAGGGACACGGTTGTTCAGTCGTACTTGAGTCTCGGTGAAGTCTTTAGGCACGAAGACAACCATAAACAACTATTGAATCTCTTTGGCATCGTGGTGCTTCTAGACGAGTTGGTTTACGATTACCACGTCAAGAAATCATATTTGGAAGCACTGAAAGTCAAGTTGGATCAAACAAATGGGCTGTACTTGCGTGATTCAGAAAAGTCAATTTCCCAATTGGAGAGAGACTTGCCCTTGGCCGCCTTGCTCTCGGTGGCGCCTGAGCTCGCAATCGTCCGGCGTGAGCTATTTGAGAATGCCAAGGAAGGAGGCAGGATCCTATATGCCTATGAGCAGCTGCATCCTGGCGCTCCCCGATTCATCAGCGAACAAGACCTTGTCACCACACCACTCACCAATCACGCCGCCGATCCCACATTTGTCAAGCCACGGAATTTGCTGGCGAGATCCAAGCCAGCGACTGATCCGACAGTGCTAAAGGGGTACGAGGGGGATGCCTCAGCGTCGGTAGTGCAAAAGGGAAGCAGCGCACCAGCGCCAAAGAAGGTAGCTGTTGCATCCACTTCTGCTTCCGCTTCAGCTTCAGCTTCTGCTACAAGCCAGCAGGCGCATTCCCTGCCGTCATCTTTTGCAAGCAAGAACCACGCTCAGTTCCCAGTGCAGGCTCAACCGGCGGCGTTTTCGCTGCCATATACCCTGTCATCACCACCGCTTTCGGCCGGTGACGTTCCCCACAAACCCAACAAGTCGCCAAATCAAGGACGGAGACTGTTGCCCCCCTCGCCAAATCAAGGACGGAGACTGTTGCCCCCCTCGCCAAAGCAGCCTCTCAAGCCATTCACTTCCATACAGTGGCTGACAAATTGTGCAAGCATATTCTACCGGGCTTCACACATTTTTGACGACGTGTCAAAACAGGTTGAGTACATTACTGAGCAGTTTGCCAACCAGTTTAAAGTGGAGTTGTACCCCAGCCTTGTGCACTATTTGATGTTGCACTTTGGCGTGAATGAGTTTGACAATCGAGCAAAAAAGTTTCGAGACGCATTTGATACCGCATGCAACGATACAATAACGCTTGAAGGCGATTCAAGATTCAATGCAATCGATAAAATATTGACGACAAGGGGTATAGTCCTTAAAAAAAGCGAGATTGTTGCTGGGATGCAGCTCAGAAAAGTGCTTGGAGAATCGTAAAAACTGGGGTGGGTGAGTGGGGGGCTCGTTCTCCAAATAACGAATTACTAATACTAGAACTTTTTTTTTATTATCATCTACTTTAAACTATTCATCTCTTGCCGCTCATTAATTGGGTTAGCAACTGGGAGCTGGATGACGGAATAGCGGTTGGGTTTGGTGCAGTCGTGGCAGCTTCAGAGTAGTGTTGTTGGATTTTGGGCAAGCCAGCCGAAAACAATCCTGGAGGTGGTGGCGTGGATGTGTTGACGCGATCATTGGTTTTTAAAAACTGGGTCTGACCAGGCAACTGCTGTTGTTGGAGAAGATGTTGCTGCTGCTGTTGCTGTTGTTGTTGTTGTTGCTGCTGCTGTTGTTGCTGCTGAAGCTGGAGTTGTTGTTGTTGCTGCTGCTGTTGGAGCTGGAGTTGTTGTTGCTGCTGCTGCAACTGGAGCAACAACAATTGCTGCTGAACTTGCTTCAGGTCATCGAAATCACCCCCAGCTTGTGTTTCCAAAAGTTTCTTTCGCTGCTCCAATTGTACTGGTTGCAAATTAGGTGTCTGGCCATTCTGCTGCTGTTGGCGCTGCAACAATGTTTGCTTCTGGGTGACGGGATGGTTCTGGTACGCCAAGTGGTAGTTCTTGAGTGGTCTCAACAAAAACCTCTCAATCACTTGACGCGCAATAAGCTTTTCCTCTTCCTCCTGGACATCATTGGCGAAATCGCCTTTGAATGAAAACAAAGGCAAGATTCTCCCTCTAGACTTGTCAAACTGCTTAAACTTTACATTCAACATCTGTGCATCATTCAACAGCCGCAATTGATCGGTTGCTTGTTCAACAAAGTGCAAAACAGAGTCGTCGTCAATGTCGACATCGTCTGCCGCCAACACGCCGCTATCCTTCAACACCGACTTGCCCTTTGCCTTGTTCTTGGCATCCTTTCTTTGCTGCTGTCTCTGGTCGCGGGCTATTTCACCCAAGGTCGGGAACGCAGCAGAGTTGGCCAATGGAATGTTGTTGTTGACTGTGGGGGAGTTGCTTCCCGAAAGCGCAGTGTCGGAGCTTGCCCAGTGGGCCGTGGGTGGTAACCGTTCCTTGAGCTCATGTTCGTCTTCGGCGAGGGAGGAGGAGGAGGCGGCAGCACCGGCGGCAGCACCAGCAGCAGAAGCAGCACCACCACCGACAACGGGCGCGGCAATCAGCACGGGAGAAACGTGGTGGCTGAGCTGTTGCAACTCTTCGTGGCCAAATGCCTGTTGCGGATTGCTGCTGACCCTGGAGATGCCACTCATTCCCATCTTGATGCCTTGCTGTGTCGACAAGTCCTTTCTCGTGAACGAATCCGCTTCTTCGCCAGGCTCGTGTAGGAACATGCAGTTTGGGTTCGGACACGGGTGGCCCCGCAAATAGGAGGAACAGTATTTGGTGGTGCCGTGTTGAGCTCGCAAGACGCGACCGTCACACAATGATCCGTCCAACTCGGCAATACACCGCAAGGCATCTTCCTTGCGCGAAAATGTCACATACACTTGCAACCCCGGATTCGAGTGATGGCCCCCTGGCGACGCCTTCTTGTTAATAACAAGCTTGGAGATCTTGCCGTACTGCCCAAAGTACTTGTCCGACCTCAACACCGAGTGCAACTCTTCAGCACTGCACGGTGGATTCAAGCCCGTCACGTACACCAAGTTTTTTTGAATCACCCTCATTCCGGCAAGATGCTTCTTGTTTGTCATTTCCATCTCCTTCTTTTCCTTTTCACGCTGCTTCTTTTCCCGCTCGCGCTTCTCCTTCTTGAGCTGCATCAACCTATACTCTTCCGCGGTCACAGTCTTGTATTCAACGTTTTCGTCGTCGTATAGTCTCCTGCACCCGGGACACCTCCCGTTCAACTCTGGGTTGGAGCGGATGTTGTTGTAACAAAACTGACAGATCTGATAACCACACGGACATGGCCTGAAGTTCTTGTCAGAAATGTCCATTTCTTCGACACACAACGGGCTAAAGAACATTGTTAGTAATGGAATGAACATCTAAAAAAAAAAGGGGGGCAGGGGGGGTGGCGCAAAACGCCACAGAAACGAAACTTGGCTGTACATACCAAAACTCCTCATCGTCGTCGCTGATAAATGAATCGTCGGGGATCATGATTGTGTGGGATAGGACTCCGTTCATTTGATAGCTCGTGGTCCAAATTTTTTTTTGGCCTCCCAAAACTTGTGAAGAAGTAGAAGAAGAAGAAGGAAGAACAGAAAGAAAAAAAATCGGGGAGCTGATTATTAGTCGTGTGTGTGCGTGGATTACGTAAACATGTTTTTTTGTTTTTTTTTGTCCTTTTTGCAAAGTCCAACATGGATTGGAAAAACCAACCTGCCAAAAACACTCAACGCGCCACTCATTTATCGCTGCCAATGTCTTTCTTTGTGGAATTGTGGGAGTCTGTGTTTACGCCAGGAACTCCGCCGGCGTTGATTACGGCCACGCATGTGTCGTTTGTCTGCTTGATAATATCGTTGCTGGTGCTTCTATTCCTCACGAGATCGATCCACTTTGTCAACTTGTTGGTCATTGCCGTGTTGTTGTACGGGACAGTCATTTGGTTTATTGGTGAATTGAAGCAGGCAAAGCTACAAAGCAGTGAACAACTGCAAGGGGACGAAGCTGAGACTAAGGCGAATGAGACTAAGGAAGCTGAGACTAAGGAAGCTGAGACTAAGGGGGATGAGACTAAGGAAGCTGAGACTAAGAAAGCTGAGACCAACTATGCTAGCAATTCCACCAGTGTGCCAAGCAGCAGCGTTCCCAGAAAGAGAAAAGTATAGAGCGACGGCGGGTCAGGAAATTCTGTAAATAAACAAAACCGTTTAAACAGTCAGGAAATTTGCACTACTTACGAGCATCACCCCTAAAATGGCTGGATGCGGTCTGTATATATACTCATATAATACACATATCTATCACGGAAAGTTGCCGATTCTAGGACCAAAGTATCCGTCTGGGGCCGACTCGGTGGCATTCAACCATCCAGTCATGGATGAATCCAATCCCAGGTACATGACACTATTACCCCACCAGTTGATATCCTTCTCATGATACATGACGGCAAAGAAGATGATGATTGACGAAAAGGCAACACCGGCGTCCAACCCCGTCATAAGAACATAGTTGTACTTTTGCCACCAAGCTTCGTACTTGCCCTTGATGTAGTACATAAACGCAAACGAAGCGTACAATCCGGGGATGTAGTACGACATGTTGTATGGAGCATAGCTCAAGAAGCCACCAATAACAATGGAGGGCTCAAAGAACTTGGTGTACTTTTTGGGGGCCCATTTCTTGATTGCAATGCACGGGAACGCCAACAAGAACCCAATCAAGAAACACCATTGCAAGATGGGGTACAAGCCGTTGAAAACCTTCTGGGGCCCAATGACACCCCACAACACAGAGGCACTGTAGAAAGTTCTCGTATTTGCACAGGTGAACTTCTGCTTGTTCTCTGGATCGCAGTAGTCCTTGATCCCAGTTATTTGAAAGCTCAAGATTGCCAACTGGATAAAAGAAGCAACAATGATGGAAAGTATCTGACATCTAAACAATGCCCTTGGCGGAAGCTTGGCATAGTGGCCCTGCTTCAAGTCATTGACAAAGTTTTGTGCTTGGCCGTCAATGTTGTAGCCCAACGCCTTGATAAATGCCAATGCCAACCCGTTACCAGGAATGGCATAACCCACAATCAACTCCACCAACACGTTCAACCCAAACGAAAAGCCGGTTCTGGCAGCCACGGTGGTCAATGGAATCAAAAAGACAAAGTTGATTCCGAGGGCAAAAAAGATACCCCACACGGGGGTTTCGGCAGGGTACAACTTGACACACAAGATGGCCAAGACAATGGATATGATCAACACAATCAAATAGATCCATTCAGGGACTTCGGGGTACACTCTCATCATGACGCTGTGGGGGTCATCGAACCCGTCGTAGGTGGACCGTCTCCAATCCTTGACGGTTCTTCCCAAGGATTTCATGGCATCCCAGATCTGACGGTATTGCATGCCGAGTTCATAGACAAAGTGGAAGGGGTAGAGGGCGAAAAAGGCACCATAGTTCACCAAGTTGGCAGCGGTATAGAATGGAGGGCCAATCTCTTCGTACTTTTTCTTGTCAAACAAACTGTTGGAATCAACAATGGCACGAACACTGTATCGGTCACCGGTGTTGGTGAAGAGGGCATTGGAGTTGATTGGGAGGTAGCCCGTCCATTTGTAGTTGGAGTACCACACACCAACGATGCAAAAGAATCCCAAAAACATGCCAAACAAGCTCAAAGCGGTGTTGTAGAAGGGCACCGCCAATGGTGAAATCATCGATATGATATTCCAATCAAAGGTGGTGATTGGATTGAGACCCAAACCCCCGACTGACCCCGTAATCGCGGCGAGGTTCAAATTGTCTGGCTTGATCCACGTCATCCAGTTGAAGGTGGACAATGCTTGGAACAAGTAGTCCGGGACCCAAAAGTAGCAGAACGAGGCGGCAAAGGTGATAAAAAAGAACTTGTAACTGGAGATTTTCCAGCCATTGATGCGTTCTTTCTTCTGTGGGGTCAACAACACCTTGTTCAAGGCAACGTTGGGCAAGATACTTGGCCAAAGCGCCTTGACAGGATAAACGGCAATCTTGCGCAAAATACCAGCAAGGCCAATACCCAAAAAGTTGGTCGACAAGATCAACAACACCTGGTACCCAAAATCAACCCAGTTATTGCCATAAAACATCTTTTGCATAAGGATGTTTGACGTGACATAACTGGTACCACCGCCACTGACGCCACAGAAAATAGTGGCAAGCATCTGTTCCTTGTAGTTGTACGGACCAGGGTTCAAGTCTACCGTGAACTTCCAAATCTTAAACTTCCATTTGGGAAAGATCCACTCGCAAATCATACCACTGGGGTAAAGGAAAAACTGGACAACCGGCATGCCAAGGGTGATTGCGGGCTGTCTTTCGTTGAAGAACTGGTTGATCACGGCACCAATGGCGGTCCAGATGGTGGCAATAAGATATACTCTAAACGTCTCAACAGGCATGGTTGGGTCGTCAAAGGGGTAGGTCACGGCTCTGACTTCGGGGTAGGGGGACCAGTAGGCCACCAACACCGATTCGAGTCTCACCTGCAAGTTCCAGTCGGTGATGTGGTGGTACGCGGCCCGGTTGCTTCCGCTACCAGTAGAAGACGCGGTGTCTCCAACGTGGTACGCCTTTTCGTCGGTGTTGTTCAACTTGCCGTCGATGGTGTGGGAAATGACATCATCCCCCTTAATCAACTCCTTCCAGAGGTTCAAGTCGTTTTCTGGGACATTGATATCCGTCTCGTGCTCCTTGATTGTTGTTTTCAAAATCTCAACCGCCTCCTCCGTAGTCATTTGTTCAATCTTTTCAAACATGAACGAAGCCGACGGTGGTAGATCATCAAGGGAGAGAAGAGTGTCAAAGTGTAATCTTTTCAACACAAACCATTTCTCCTCTTCGGTGAGTGTGGTTGCAACCTCTCCGAGCGAAAGGGGGTTGGAAAGCGCTGCTTGGAGGTCGACTTCGTGGTCTTCTGCTGCCAAGTGACTCCCCACACTCCTTAAATGCGAAAGAGGGACTTGTAATTTTTCTTCACTCATGGATGAACGTGTAGAAGCAAAACAGCTCTTGTTCTCCACATCTCCCCTTCTCTTCCTGAATAAAGGAGTTTGGAAGTGTTATTTATATATTTCCATATGTGAGACCAGCTAGGGTGACACGGTGGGAGCGGCACCAAAAAAAAAAAAAAAAAAAAAAAAAAGATGCAAATGAATTTCTTTGTCGAGCGAGCGCAAAACCGGAATGTGCCGCTATTGTGCACGAAACTTCTTTTTGCCCAAAGGCACCGTCACATGGATGTGAGGAGAACAATTCGACGTGATGCCGTTCCACGGGATGGAAGAGAGGGGGAGGAGGGAGGGGGGTGCACCATGTCCATGGTTACATGTGTTTACTAGATTACACGGACCACCTAATCCTGGACACATGGAAGTGCCGAACTTTCCCGGGAAAGGTGGATTCGCAACTTCTGTCAAGGTTTTTGCAGTGCATCATGCGCACACACCCAAGCTCCTTTTTTCCCTGGCCTCAACTGTTCCCAGTCTATACTAAGAATTGTTTTGCACCACTTACTTTGAGTGAATATTTTCAAAAAAAAAAAAAACAATAATAATAATTGCCTTGCCGGTTTGTAACCTCACCATGTTTTTATCAACATAACATGGGGCATTTTGAACAACCACAGAGGCGTGAGCACAAGCCACAGTTGTGTTCATATACCTCATCATCCGAATGAGCAAACCACACTCTAAATGGGGCCGGTGCATACATCTACCAGCCCGGAAAGCAGGCCAACCTCCCCTTTTTTCGCCCATTTGCACCCTTTTGTTTATACCCTTTATCTATTTTTTTGCTGGTAGTTCTATTTTTCGAAAAGCAAGTCATTCACGCAAAGCTCTTTTGAGGCGTTTGACTCATAATCGCAAGTTTCAGTCCCTTTTATCAACATGATGCAATCCAACCAATGAAAACCGTCATACTCAAAGTCACCTCACCAAGTGGTTCTCCTCTTCCGCAATCGCTCTTCTCTGCGTCAATACTGTGGTTCACCAAAGCTTAAATGTCCAATCGCCCTCCAGTGCCACGCCACAAGAGGGCGATACAGTAGTTCACCACACACCGCATACAAGAGAGAAATTGGGAGACAAGACGCATTGGGAAAGGTAAATTACTGGCGGGGAGACAGACCACTATTTCCGCTGGCATCGATTCTGCTGAGGGGGGAAAGTTTCATCATTATAAAAGACCAACAATAGTACCTATGACGGTACCTTTAATTACGCGTTCAGATCTGTGAGTTTATCTTTCTTGGCAATAATAACATCTACAACCGCCCCTGGAGCTTAAAGGCAATCATCGGAGATCACGAATGGAGCAATCTTTTATCGTGGTTCGTTCCCATTGCCTTTTCTTGGATAAACAAAAAAAGAAAATAAATAAACTCTATAGTAAGCGGTGTCAATATACTAAGCCTCGAAGCGCAATAACGCTAATCACTTGGCAAAAAAAAAAAAATTAAAAAATTGAAAAAAAAAAAATGTGAACCTCGACACACAAACATATAAAAATTTGGGTAGAGCCGTGGATGAAGAATTTCTCCACATGGACCCATGAAATGAGGGGAACTGGGGCTTCACCAGCCGTCGCCCCAGCCGTCGTCCTGGTTGTCGTCCTCGTCGTTTTTTCCCACACCCAAATTCAATTGCAACGTCTGTTTCGGCTTTGGTTTGGTCTTTGACCCTAGTTTCAACGAGGTAGTCTTTGCTGGTGGCTTCGCCAAGGTCGTCTTTGGCAATTTCAGCGGCACGGCCGAAACGGTGGATTTACCCAAATTGACCTTTTTCGTTTCTTCAACAATCTCGTCTGTTTTGTTGTCCCAGTCGTCGTTAAACCCACCCCACCCGTCCTCCGTGTCTGCCACATCTACAGCACTAGAGGTGGTGAAATTAAAAGTTGTCCCACTGCGGGGTATAGGCAACGATTCTTGTGTTGGCGTCGCCACCCTCGTGATATCGGGCGTGGACTGGTTAAAGTCATTGTTCATCTTGCCGCCAGTAAACTTGTTCACCACACTGCTGCCCCAGCCAAAGTACGAATCCCCACCATTGGCACCTGTTCCCGCCTTGGCGCTCTCACCCTCACCCTCACCCTCACCCTCGCCCTCATTCCCCTCCCCCTTCTTCCCTTTTGCCACAAGCGGCGGCGCATTCTTTTCAAGAAACTCCCTCTCTTCCTCATCACCCCCCTCTTCAACCTCGGGCAACGACTTTGCGTGCGTCTCAACTGCGTCCAAGTACAATGTAAACACCCTCTTTGCCTCCTTCCTCACCCGGCTCGACTTTTTATCCATCAACGCAATAGCCAAATGGCCGAGCACTTTTGAACAAATCTCCTCGAGGGAAAACTCGCCCCGAAGAGTCTCAAACCCCTGCAAGGCAGTGAGCTTGCACGGCACAAACGTGTCCCGCAACGATTTTGCCAACGCGGTGATCAACACGTTATTCTTGGAGGTGTTGTAGATCTTTGACGAGATCTTTATAATCAAAATCAACGTATTCACCCGGATCGACGGCTTGGGGTCCATTTGCGATTTCGCCAACACCCGTAAGAGCTCCTGGTTGACCTGCTTCACCGAGATCTTGTCGATGATAATGGTGATTGACTTGAGGGTGGTTTCGCGAATCATAAAGTTTGTATCCTGGAACCCCGTGATCAAATTGTTGAAAACCTTGCCCTGTATCTCGTAGTCGGTGAAAAACTGTTGGTACGCTGGCAAATGTGTGAGCAAAATCAACCGGATGGATCTATCAGCAAGACCGAAACTGGTAATAACGATGGGCTTGATCTGCTTGTTAAACTCAGCCTCTGGAAGTTGGGTGCCAAACTTGATGATCATATTGAGCATCACGGACAACGTCTCCTGCCGCTCAGTCGACACCTCGGCCACGGGCTTGGACAATTCAACGTACTGGCGGGTCAACTCGGGCAAGAGTTTATAGCTCAACATTCCTGGCGGCAAGCCGTCCTGTTCCACGTACTGGGGCAAGTCAAACTTGATGAATGCAAGCTTGTCATCGTCTTTTAAAAACTGGAGCTCGTCAAGCTGGCCATCAAACCGGATCACAGGGTTATCCCCATGCCACTTTTCCAAGTCCTTCAAGTATGCAGCCACCGAGCTTCGCAAGTTGGCCTTTTGTGATAACAACCGTTTCACCAGCGGAACCATCTTTTGCGGCAATCTCGTATAGTCAATGTTTTCCGAAACAGAAAACACGGCACCGGAAGCACCGTTGAATGCAGCCATCACGAACATCCCGAAACGGAAACTATCCAACTTTTTGGCGTCGCGTCTAATCAGATCGGGGTCGTCAGCGGCGGGGTTGTACTCTCTCCACCCGGGCATGGCACCGCTCAATCTATAAACGGGCTGGTCAGGGTCGGAAGTCAAGCTGGTCAAGAGCTCAAACCCCATCAACTTCCACTCCCCCCGCGGGTTCACATACACCGAGTTGTAAAAGCTCAACCCTGCATGGATAGAGTTGCAACTATCGTGGATAAACTCCAAGCTCCGCGCAATCGAATACACCCCGGCCACAACGGCGTCGTGGCCAAGTTTCGCCGTCGCCAAGTACGTGGATAACGGTGTGGCTGGCTCGGTGACAATGTACAATGCCGAATCGTTCTCTATAAAGTCGAGAATCGAGATGATCCCGGGGAACTTGATCACCTTGAGTTTTTTGAATGCATTCTTGGCAAGGGGGATTCTCTGAAAGTTGGCTGGTTGCTTCAAGTTGAACTCAAAGATTAACACGGGCGAGTTGTCCTTGGGATTCAATCCGGTGTATACGGTCCAGATAGAGTACTTGTCGAGCTGCGTTTGCGGTTGTGCGGCAGGATCAACAAGCTTATCCTTGATCGTATACGGTATGGAACTCCCCGTTAAGGAAGACAATGTCTTTGCGATAAAGTTCATGTTGGTGGGGGTTATGTACAACAACTTTTTTTTTTCTCTCTGTTTCGTTCTGTATAGCTTTCGTTACGCGCTGGTTCAGAATTTTCTGGTTTTTCTTGTTTTTTTTTTTTTTGTTAGGATAATCATATATGTATATACATACGAGTATATATATAAAAATAGGCGTACAAAACATAGTAGTAAAACATAACCATCAAGTTCAAAAAAAAAAAAAAAGAGACCCAACAACCCCAAAGAGCGAGCCACCTTCTCGACCTGTCAAGAAGGAGCTGAAACCCATCAAAAAAAGCTCACTACGTTTGGTATGTGCCTCCAAGCTGGTCTCCAGGGTAATTCAACGCCGTGGTCGCCGATCCTGTAGGGTAACTCGGGGGCAAGTTCGGAGACACCTGCTGCGATGGCGGCGACCCACTTCCCATGCTGTCATCGCCGTCTTTCTGCTGTCTCCCACGGCCCCGGATTCCCTTGTTTGAGTTTTTGTATAAATCCTTGAAGTAATTCAACAATTCCTTTTCGTCGGGGGGCAAGTTGTTTATGGCGGGACCGCTCAACTCTGCGAGCCGGTGGGTTAACGCATTCAACGTCTCCAAATGGAACCTATTCTGGTGCGACTTTAAGTTTCCAAGCTGGGTAAAGGACTTGTCACACTCATCGAGCTTGCACTCGTATGGTTTCAAATTCTGATGCGTGAGCTTGTGGGCAGCAAGGTTGCCCTTGCGGTTAAAGGCCCGGCTGCACACCTCACAAACAAACGGCTTCTCGCCCGTGTGCAAGCGGAGATGCGTGCGCAAGTTCCCGCCCTGGGTGAACTTCTTGTGGCAGTAGTTACACTCAAACGGCTTGTAGCCAATGTGCGACCGAATGTGCACTTCCAAATGGGTGGACTGGGTAAAGTACTTGAAGCAGTATGGACACTGCTGGTTCTTGTGTCTTCTCTTGCTGGAACTGCCTCCCTCTTCGTCACCGTGCTCGCCATCGCCGGCCCCATCAACGTCGTCGTCGTCATCTTCGTCGCGGCCGTGCTTCGCTTTATGCGGCTTATCCACGCCGCCAACAAGCGACACTGGTTTGGGCAAAACGCCGCTCTCCAAATCGGCCCTGTTCTTGATCGTGCCGCTAGTGTAGTCGTCAGGGAGCGCCATGATACTTCCGTCGGGAGCCTGGTCAATAGCATTGGTCACGCCCTTCTCCCTCGCCTGGATCACCAACATCAACTGGTCAACCTTGGTTGCTCCCAACAACGGACGTCCATCCTCGGATTTGGCAAATTGCTGGGCGGGAACCAAGTTGGGGTTGGTGGGCGAGAGCTGCGACGCGGGCACCACGGGCGACGTGGCCTCCTTCTTGGCAACGGTCCTCCTTGCTCTCTTTGGCAGCGACTTGGCCTTGGCCTTGGCCTTGGTTGTAGCTTGTGGCGGCACCGTGGAATACTGTTGCAGCAGCACCGGCGGTGGCATCTGCACCTGCTGCTGTGCATACAATTGCTGCGGTTGCTGCAGCAGCTGCAGTAGCGGCTGTGGCTGTGGCTGTGGTTGGTGCAGTGCTTGTGCCTGTGCTTGTGGTGGGTACATGTAATTGCCCGTGAAACTATTGTTTCTGCCAAGCAACATGTTGGAGTAGCCTAGGCTATACTGGTTCGGGTATGGGGTGTACTGGTACTGGTTGGGAGACACCGGGGCAACGTAGTTCAGGAACAATTGACGAGTCGGCATTTGTGCAGGTGGGGCATTGGGCTGTCTCTGTTGCTGCTGCTGCTGCTGCAAATACTGTTGATGTTGTTGATGCTGTGGCTGCTGCTGCTGTGGCTGCTGCTGCTGTTGCTGATACATCGGGTTGGTATACTGATCGTTAATTCTCATGTCGTTATACAACGTGGGTGAAGTTTTGGGTGATTGCGGCTCATCGTACTTGGACGACCTCGATGACGTTGGAGAAGTATTGTTCTTGTTTCGGCCAGGGACATTCAATGAAGATTCGCCCTTTTGCGGTCTGGTATTCTGTTGCAGCGGCTGTTGTGGTTGTTGCTTTTGTTGCAGCGGCTGCTGTTGCTGATGCTTCTTCTTCCGCTGAGGTTGTTGCTGCTGCTGCTGCATTTGTACCTGTTGTTGCTTCTGCTGCAGCTGCTGCTGCTGCTGCAGTGATTGCAGTGGCTTCTCCTGGCGTTGCTTTTCAAACATATCCTCTCTCAACTTTGCATTAGACATAGGCCGCCCCTTTTCATCTACCCCCTGGTTGCGCATGTTTGTCTGGTCGTTGATAATCTTTAAAATAGAGCTCCTTCTTTGTTCATTGCTCATATTGTTGAAATCAATCGACCCATTGGTGATCATATTCTGAATCAACTCGGTGATGCTATTGTTAAAGCCAAGCGATCCCTGGCTGCCCTGGTGTCCCAGGTTCCCCAGGTTGCCTTGTTGTTGATTGTCCATCCAGGTCGACAAGTCAAGCGAGTTGCCCTTTGGTTTCGACCCAGCGCCGGGACCAGAGTTTCCTCCGCCCACTGAGAGCTTAGGGTCCTGCTGCAGCCACGAAAGGGAACCGGACATGCCTTCCTTGTTCAACAAGTTTTCCAAATCGTCCATGGTAAAGTCCTGACTAGGTATCAACGACATTTGGCGGGACCTGAAAGGAGGTAACTGGGGCGCGCTGCCGCCAGTGCCATTCCCCGATTTATTCCCGCCCGCAGGATTAAATGCGTCGTTGGTCTTGGTATTGGTATTGGTATTGGTATTGGCTTTAGTACTGGCATTGGTACTGGTACTGGTACTGGCATTGGCATTCACAGATGATGATGATGGCTCGCTGATTGAGTTGCCATTGGAGCCGGGGATATTGATCAATGAGCTAAAGATGCTGTTTGACCTGGACCCGAATGGGTTGGGTGCTGGCTGGTTGGAGAGGGGAGCACCGGCGGGGGCCGATGTGTCATACATCGGCTCTTGTGGTCTCAATTGGGTCAACGACACCGGCGGAGGTAGAAAGATGGAGTCGCCGCGGGGCCGTGGTTGCTGCTGAGCATATTGTTGCGGAGTGTACCCGGGGCCATAGTGTTGGAACTGCTGGTTGGTTGCGCTGGGGCTGATGGAGGATGTGTGTTGTGGCTGCTGCTGGTGCTGGTGGTGGGCCTGTGAGGACGTTGGAGGCGGTGGTGGTGGTGGTTGTGCCTGTGGTTGTGCCTGCGGCTGCTGCTGTTGTTGGTAGTTCATCATTGCCGAGGTAGAGGGTGGTACGGTTACTCTCTTGGCGGTGTTTTGGGGGCTACTTTCGATGGACTGGGGTGATGTTTGGGTAAAGTAGGATGCGTTGGTGGGTCTGCCTGCAGGGTAGCTAATGCTGGGGTTGTGTGGGAGCTGCTCCTTGCTAATTGTGTATGTAGGACCGTATATATTCAGTTGGTAGTTGTTGTCGTTGTTGTTGCTGCTGCTGCTGTTGTTGTTGTTGTTGGTGTTGCTGTTGTTGTTGCTGATACTGCTGTTGTTGCTATTGTTAATGTTGGTATCGTGCAGGTATATATTATCATCATTACCTGTGACAGTAAGATGAGGGGATAAAGTGATATTCTTGTTGGCTATAGTAGTGTTGGTGTGTGGCAGTGGTGGATGCGTGTGGTGCTGATGTTGTCTTGTTGAAGATGAAACTGCGGAATCCCCCATGACCAAGAAAAAAATGGCTCAGCTGTTTGTGTTTTTTCTTGTGTGTGTGGGTAGTAAAATATATGGGCTCTGCTTTGAGGGGAGTGCCGGATAAAGTGTATGGGTAGCGTTGTAGTCACCGCTTCCGTTTCCGTGTGCTCCAGCGCGTGTTTCTGTGTCCCGTGTAGTGGATAAGAAAGAGAAAAGGGGGTAGGGAGGGAAGAAACTATAAGGATATGTGGCTTCCTGTATGGTGGGTGGGTGATCAAGGTGTCAAACTCGAAGTTTGGGTCGCTATTGCTTTTCGATTAAGCAAAGGATGGCGAATGTTCTCTGTCTTTTTCTTTGTGACTCAAAAAGCAAGACAAACAAGATGGTTTGTGGAATATCGATTGTATAAGCTGGGGGGTGGCGGAGGGGAGAAAAAGCAACTATAAAGAAAGGAGAACAGAATCAGGAGGGAAAGGGAAAGAAATTTGATGTTGCACAATGCATTCAAATATATATACAAACCGCCCTATTTTGCCACCGTGTGGGATCCCCCCGGATATGTGAAGAGATGCTGAACTCAATGGGATAAAGGTCATTACGTATCCATCCAAGTCAGGCCAATAGGGACAATTACGTATGAGGAGAGAATATTGGTCATACGGTTTGCATATACCCCCTGACCTCACTGCTGTTGTGTGTTTTTTTTTTTTTTATTTTTATTTTAGAGAGATGTAAAAAGAATGGGGGGAACGGGGGGGAAGGGCGGCTATAATTGTTAGTCAGATGATGCCACCAGCAGCAACAATTTATAGTAGCATCACACGCTGGTTCTTTTTCAACTGTTGTTGTAGTTGTAGTAGTTGTTGTAGTTGGTGTTGTTGTAGTAGTTGTTGCTGTTGTAGTTGTTGTTGTAGCTTGTGCGGTCTCTACTACACTCTCTCCCATGCTCAATGCTATTCTGGTTGTGGTGCTCAGATTGCATTGAACAACAATGGCACATTGTGCAACTGAGAATTTTGTTTTATTTTATTTTATTTTTCAATGACCCTCTCGGTGCTTCGCACCGCCCTTGTCCTTGCTTGCCAATGCTTTCTCTCTCTCTCTCTCTCTCTCTCTCTCTCTCTCTCTCCCCAGCCAACTATATCTCCCCGCCTGGCCAGAGCTGAAACTATTCCCTATTGTTTCCGCTCTCTCGTCCCCTCCCTCTTGTACAAATCCTATTTTGCAGTGGGTGGAAAATAATAATTCTCCCAACAAGGGGATAGGCACTGTACCTATTACCTCACCACTATTCCACTACGCCTGAATGGGGGGTAAGAGAGGCTCTTGTACGTGGTTCTGGGCAGATTGAAAACATGGCTGGTCTACAAAATAAACAACACAAGGACAGAGGCATACCAAACGTATCAGCTCGTATCCACGTTTTTCTCAAAGTAATCATTCGTAACTATAGGGGGAGAGGGAGAAACGGAGTAAAGACTGAGACACATTAGGAGCAGCCACAACTCTAAGTAACAGTTCAGCACAAAAGAAAAAGGTGCTGCGGCGGCGGTGAAAAGAAAAACACCAACAGGGCTGTTGTTGACTTGACATATCTCGTCTTGTCTCTCCTTCGTGTCAACGAGATGCAAAAACCCCTTGAATTAAAAAGCAAAGAAAGGATCCTTCTCTTGCATGAAACCAGACACACAAAAGAAATCCACTCCACCAGTGCCACACAACTCCAAGAATAGTAAAGCGGCAGTTAGTTGCCTGGTGATTGCATAATTGTAGCAGGACAGCGTGTGTGGCCCTCCCTCCAACTGTAGTATTGGGCCTATCAAGGGGGGGAGAGAACTACCCCTCACTTTCCTAGTTTTGTAAAACTATCAGAGAAATGTTGATTACGTAAGCATCGCCATTACCTTGGACCTTGATCGTGCGTTATTGACTTGTAATGCTGCATCTACATTTTCACAACGATGTTGGCTTCTTTCCGTGCTCGACACCCTATCGACAGAAAAGTTGAATAAGGGAGAGATATCAGATGGTCTACTGGAGTGGGTTTGGCTATCGTACGTTACTTTTGTCCACTTTGTAGACGATGAGCAAAAAAAAAAAAAAAAAAAACGTTTGCAAAAATTCAAATCTGTATTCCAACAAGCACATTATGTCAGTTGAAAGGATACTTGGAGGCGTCTATTTATCGTCAATCGAGCCGTTGAATAATGACACTGATTTGGCAAAAGAGTATGGGATCACCCGCATACTATCGGTGGTTCCCGGCCCCATAAAGGAAGAATACCGGTTAAACTACACTTTCAAACAAGTTGAGGTGACTGACGAGGAAACCACCAACCTTATACCATACTTTGACGACGCGTTTGCCTTTATAGAGTCAGATCCCAAGGGAAAGGTGTTGGTGCACTGTTCGCAGGGCGTGTCGCGTTCGGTTGCATTTGTCGTGGCTTATTTGATGAAGAAGCACGCCTTGGATGTGGGCCAAGCGTTGTATGCTGTAAAGAGGAAATGTCCCGGCGCCCAGCCCAACCCGGCATTTATGCGCCAGTTGAAGCTATACAAGGCCATGGGGTGCGAGCTAGACGACAGCAATGAGGAATACCGGGCGTATACTATTGAGCTAGCCATGAGGCATGATCCCACGGGCGAATCGTTACGTGACGCGTTTATGAACCGAGAAGCCAAACTTGAATCCCCAGAGCTGGCCAACACGGCCACCAACACGGCCACCAACACGGTCAGCGATAATGTACACAATCTCCGATGCAAACGGTGCCGTCAGGTTTTGGCAAACAACACTCACATTGAGATCCACGCTGTACCAGAGTCTGACTCCAAGCAGTCGCGGTTCACCAAAACAGCGCCAAACTCGAGAAGGATCATATCTGTGGAAAACGCCGCTTCTAGCTGCTCCCACTTTTTTCTTAGGGAGCCCCTCAAGTGGATGAAGGAGGAGTTGGACAAGGCCGAGATTGAAGGTAAATTCCAGTGTCCCAAATGCTCTTCCAAGGTCGGCGGGTACAGTTGGCGCGGGACACGGTGCAGCTGTGGCAAATGGATGATTCCCGCTATACATCTACAAGAAGCCAAGGTGGATTATATATAGTAAAAGAAAAAGCAGATTTAGTCAACAATCATATCCTCCGAATAGTCTCCGTTTTCTTCATTCTCACGGAAATCATTTTCATCATTTCCATTGTATTCCTCATACTCTTCACGCTCATTGATCCGGCCAAGGCTGGGGAGTATGGAGGGCCCGCCGCTAGCAGTTGTGGGGTTGGTGGTGCGGCCAGTATTGTTGTTTAAAATAGAGGCCACGCTGCTCTCGCCATTCATTAGCATCCCGGTATCCGAGCTATTCGAATGGTCTTCTTGGTATTCGACATCTGCAGCCATAAACCCATCGTCGAATGAGTCTATTCTACTAGACAACACCTCTTCCTCCTCGACATCGTCATCATCATCATCACCATAATCGTCAATGCCATCCTCGTCGGCATTGAGAATCTGCGCATCCAAATCAGTCTCGAGGTGCGCCGCAAGTGACATTGTGCTGTTAAAGACATCTGAGTTCTCGGCAGTGTCAACAGCACCACCACCACTGCCACTGCAAGCAGTGTGCTCCTCCGCCTCTGTGATCTCGGTGTTTATTTCCTCCATGGTCTTGCCTATCCCAATTGGTCGTATAGTGCTGTACCCGGTGGTTCTGATCGCTTTGAGCTGCGATAGTTTATTCTGGGTCAATGGCGAAGCAGTGTACAAGCGTGGTCTGGCACTGGACGGGTTTGCCAACGCAGCAGAAGCGATTCCTGGACGTTCTGGGGAATAGGACGCCAACGACGGCGCAAAGAGCTGTCGCTTGTGCATCTCCAACACCTGCGACTCCCCGTTCCACAAGCTGTACAAGTCTCGTGGAAACAAATCAGGCGCATACATTTGCGGCACTTTGTGTAGGCACTGGCGGGTAGGACTCGTCTCACTGGTTGACTGATCTCTCTGATCTCACACACTCGTGGGTTCAACAAGACTGAAAAAAAAAAAAAAGAAATAAAAATAAATATACATATATACATATATACTTACAAAACCTATTACACACGCCTATCTACTCTTCATTGTCAGTAAGCACGTACTCATCCAACACCTTTTTCTTTTCAGCGTAGGTATACAGAAGATGGGCTGGACTGTTTCCGTGCTTGGGCCATACAAGGTCGTTTTTGCCTAGTGTGATGATGCACCCGTAGCATACGTCTATTGGTTCTCCCGCGGCTGCCATGCTTTCGCCAGCCTCGCTACCCATAAACCGCTTGACATTTTCCCTCTCTTCAGCAGTTTCCACCGGCGCCGGGTCCGCCACCGTGATTGTTTTCAACCAGTCTCTAGCATTCTGGTAAATGTCTCCCCCACAGACCTTGCATGTGCCAATGACGTCAGTCCTGGGCGCGCCCAACTTCTCTCCCGTTTTTACAACCGTGGACACGGTCGAAGCATACCCCGTCTCTTCAAGCCGGTTGAAATAGTTGCTGGTCAAGTCCCGGATGGTCAAGTTCTTGGCGATTTTTGACTTGGGGACGGTGGACTCCACCACGTACTCGTCCAACCCGGCAAAGTTGGCATACGCAACCACCTCGGCGTGGAAAACGTCCTTTAGGGGGAATATGACCTTGATTTCACGGCCCGCCACATTCCCGGTATGGTCCGACACCGCCTTGTATATGGACGACCCCCTCCCCTTCACGGTCAACGCGAGCACTTCGTTTGCTAGTCTTGTCATGCTGTGTCCATAGACAATGGTGGAGCAGTCGTTCTCGGCCGCGGCGCAAAGTATCAAATCCTCATACACAACGGCCAACAAGTCTTCGGCAGATGACTTGTTGGGGCACATCTGAAGCAACTCTGCAAGCTTGTACCGCTTGTTCTCGTCGTCGCTAGCCCCCGCTGTTGCGAGCCCACGGTAGTCACTGAGTCTAATCTTTTGCATCGTTTGGTCCTCGACAAAAGAGTCGAGCGACACCACCTTGAACTGGATATTTACCCCATACCTCTTGAGCACAGTCGGTATCACATCCTGCACCCTCTTGTTTAGCGTGTGTATCTCGTGCTCGTCCAAGTTTATCACCACCAAATCAAAAGCTTGCCTCCCTTGGTGCTGATCGCGCTGTTCTTTGAGCAAAGTAGCAAGTAAATCCAACAACACTAGTGAAGAAACGCCCCCAGAAAGAGGTAGCAACACTTTCTCCAACTTATCGGCCTTGTAATCAACTCGATAATTTTGCATCTGTCTTCGTTGCTTATAGCCAATAAACCGTTTAAAACAGTTTGAGCATAGCGCCTCCTGTCGTGACAACACATCTGCATTGTGCTCTTTGCACCTCTGACACGGCGTCGTTTCTTTGTGGATGTACTGCACTGCTTCCTGGCCCATATTGAAGTGTGAAATTTGGTGTGCTTGTGTGCTTGTGTGTCTTGTGTGCTTGTGTGCTTGTGTGCCTGTGTGTCTTGTGTGCTTGTGTGCTTGTGTGCTTGTGTGCCTGTGTGTCTTGTGAATGTGTTTGTCCTCACTCTCATCGCAATTTAATTTTTTTTTTTTTTTGGTTACAGGCTAAACTACTGACAAGTACTGAATGTGATACCACCCCCTACTTTCCCATCCCTCTCTTTTAGATAAGCTTTGACTCGCTTTCAATCAAGTTGATCAAAAATTCAATTTCCAATCTCTTTCTGCCTTCAGTCACCCAGTCATCGGCCAATTTTCTCGACCAGCCCTTCAAGTTGGCGGCTTCTTCAACGGCAACGTCCAATTCACCTCTGGCCAAGCTGGACTCGACCCGGGCAATAACAGACTCAATGTCCTTACCATTTTCCTTAACACCCTTGACTGGTAAGAGCAACTTGGAAAACACAATGGACGCCAAGTGTCCCAACAAGCCCGCGTTTGGTGGCAACAACGAGGCCGACCGCAATTCTGGCGCCAACTGCTCCCAACGCGACAACAACTGCGCGTTGGTAAGGAGGGAATGGGTTGACTCCTTCGACAACAATGGTGTCAAGTCCTTCAATGCCAAATTCAACACCTCATCGTCCGACGAGAGGCTTGCCAAAACGTCTACGTATGGTCTGATCGCCTTGGCGCTGGCGTCTGGTTCAGGTGCCAACAACAAGCCCTTGAGTTTGGATATGGACTGCTGGAGCAATGTCTTGTTGTGGTTGGCGACAATCTGGGACTCAAAGCCCTCAACAAACTTTTCCAACTCGGTAACCTTGTCGTTTAACTTGTCGAGGTTGGCCAATCTCCCTTGTCTCTCTTCGTTGAGTCTTTCAGTCACCAACTTTTCAAAGTTCTTGGTTTGTTCAATTCTCACCATCGACACGGCGTTGGTTGCAGCCTGGCTAATGGCCTCTCTGGACGCCTGAACCTCTTGTTGCAACTTTTGGTTCAACTTGGCTTCCAACTTTTGCTTTTCAGAAGTAAACTGGTGCAACAAGTTCTCGGTCAACTCCAATTCTTTCTTGGTGAAGGAGGAAAAGAGTTCTGTTTGCGAAACCTTCAATTTGCTCTGCAACTCATCGTCAAAGGACTTGGTCAACGCATTCAACTTGGTGGCCAAGGCGGTAATGTTGGAGTTGATCGACTGCACCAAGGCAGAGTTGTTGCCAGCAGCCAATTGTCCAGCGTCAATGGTCTGGATAAACTGGTTAAAGGACGCAATTGTCTTTTTGACCGAGTCGTCAACCAGTCTGGCCAAGTCGTCTCTCAACTCAATCAAGGGCAAACGCACCACATCCTTGGTGACGCTTTCAATCTCAACCGGTTTCTGCAACTGCTGTGCTGGCGTCAAGTCTGTGCCCTTGGCATTGTCCTTGGCCTTGGCCTTGTCGTGTTTGCCGCCAAACTTCTTTCTCGTTTGCTCAATGATGTCACCGCCCTTGTGTTCCAACTCCTTGGTGATCTCGCCAATCTCCTCCTTAGATGGCAACTTGACACTGCCGAACCGGGACTGGAGTTGTTCCCATGCATCTTGTACATCTTCCCAGCTTCCGTTTTCAATGATTTCAATCAACTCTTCGTAGTATGGCAATTCTTTTTCAATCACAAAGTCCATGACCTTGTCGTTTTTGGTAGCAACGTACAATGTACCACCGTAAACCACCACGGCCAACAATGTGGTTTTGAAAAGAAACCCAAAGAGAGAAAACTTTTTCTTTCGTGGCACCACCGGTGGCAATGGTGGTGGTGCTGCTTTTGCTTTAGCTTCTGCTGCTGCTGCTGCTGGGGTGGTTGTTATTGGTGGAACAACCAGAGGTGGGGTCGGTGGTGCGCCCAACTTTTGCGATGCATTGTACCTGGTAGCGGCGTTGGAAATGGCACGAATGCTGCCTCGCTTGTTAGCTCTGGCCACAGTAGCAATTCGAATCATCATAGTGTGGTCAACAAAACGTCGAAGATGCTCAGTTTACAAGTGAGGGGGGGAGGTGTGGGTGTTAAGATGCTCGCTCACTCCTTGATGATGTTTTTTTTTCTCTCTCTCTCTGTCGCTCTAGAGTTTGAAAAATTGCGATTGGGCAAAAGTACCGGACCTCGTTGTCACGTGAGGAAATGGTTGAAGTGCAGGTAGTTTTTGGCTTGTGCCACACAACACACAACAAACATCCAGCATCCAGCATCCAGCATTCAAATCAAACAGAGGGTAGCAACAACAGAAGGATCCAGCAGACACAATGCCTATCACACCAACATCTATAGCTGTCCCGAATCCAAGCACTGTTAGAGGAAAAGCTACCCACCTCGCCTATGACCCGGTAAATGACCGATTGGCGTATGTCAATGGGAAATCGGTCATTGTTCGGCCAGCAGACCCCAGTTCCCACACGCCAGTGGTTGTCTTTTCCAAGCACACCTTTCCAACCACGGCTGTGAGATTTGCGCCCAGTGGGTTCTACATTGCCTCGGGCGACGAGTCGGGCCAGATCAAGATCTGGGACGCGGCGCCAAAGAAGGACGGGCCGGCAACTTTCGAGCAGCCAACCATCAAGTCGGAGTTCCAGGTCATGTCGGGTCCTATAAGATCGATTGCTTGGGATACCGACAGTCAGCGTATAATTGCCGTGGGCCAGGGTAAAGAGAAGTTTGGGCACGCGTTCTCGTGGGATTCGGGCAACTCGATCGGCGACATTCAGGGCCACAGCGCCGCGATCAATGCCGTTGATATCAAGCCACAAAGACCATACCGCGCCGCCACGGTTGGCGACGACCACGCATTGGTGTTTTTCACCGGCCCTCCCTTCAAGTTCGACAAGAGTTTGAGAAACGGCCACACCAACGTGGTTAAAGACGTCAAGTTTAGCCCCGACGGCAGTCTTATCGTCTCTGTTGGCTCAGACAGGCTGATTTGCTTGTATGACGGGAAAACCGGCGAGCCTATAAAGAAGATTGGCGGGGCGCACGAGGGGGGTATTTTTGCCGCTGGTTGGTTGCCCGATAGCAAAAGCTTTGTCACTGCTTCTGCAGACAATACTTTGAAACGGTGGAGTGCCGACGGCGAGGAAGAACAGCAGATTAAGGTGTTTGAAACTCCATCGGTGGGTGGCCACCAGGTGGGGTTGGCATTGACCAGAGACTACATTGTATCGTTGTCATTCAATGGCGACTTGAACTATTTCAGCTACGACGGGGAGCCGGTTACCACAATTGCTGGCCACCAGTCTCCAATCACCAAAATCGATTTCCATCACGTGTTACTTAGTGGCGGCTCAGATGGCAAGCTCTACAAACGGGAGGTTTCCGCGGGCTTGTTGAACGCGCATCCTACATTGCAAGGATCGGGCGAAGAGGGACACGCAAACTATGTTGTCGACATTTTGAAAATTGGTGACAATACATTCACTATTGGCTGGGACGACTTGTTAAAGAGTTGGAAAGGCGGCCAGGTGGTCAAGTCGGTCAAGTTACCCTCGCAGCCCAAGCAGTTGAGCCAGTTTGGCAGCAGCAGCAGCAGCAGCCACATACTTGTCTTGTTTGAGTCCGAGTTGCAAGTATACTCTGAAACCTTGGACCTCATTGCCGGCCAAAAGTTTGACTTTAGCTCGACGTCGGTTGCGCCGCTCAACGACTCGCGCGTTTTGGTGACCAACACCAACAAAAACACGGTTGAGGAATTTGAAATCAGCGGCAGCAACATCAGCAAGACGTCTAAATCGTCTTTGCCAATGCGCGCACCACCAACATTGATTAGAGTGTCGCCCAATGGCGAACACTTTGCAGTGGCGGACTCGGCAGGGAAGTACACCCTTTTCAAGTCGGCAGACGGAAGTGTCGTCACTACTAGGTGGGCGTTCCACACAAGCAAAGTTTTTGATGCCAAATGGACGCCCGACTCCAAGTTCTTGCTCAGCGGCGGTCTCGACAGCGGGTTCTTTATCTACTCGGTCGACAAGCCATCCAAAGTGCTCAAGTACCCCCTTGCACATGCGTCTGGCGTTTCCAGCTTGGACTGGATCTCGTGGGAGAGCGGCGTGGGGGGTAAATTTGTGAGTGCAGGGTTGGATGCCACAATTAGATCGTGGGATGTTAGTTTGGAATAGAGGGGGGTGTCAGCTTGAAATAGAGGGGGGGGGGAGTCAGTAGATTTTATCCTTTTTATTATTTTCTTTCTTTTCTATAAACTTATTTTACAAAGCGAAACAATATGTTCAACCAAGTTTTCAATCTGCTTTATCGCTGGTGGCGAGTCGTGAAAGTATCTTGACGCGTATTTGATCGAGTGAAGATGCAAGGTCAATATAACAGAGTTTGAGTCGTATGTATTGGTTATGCCAATAATGTCACGAGCCATACTGTGGGCAAAGTCGGACGGAAACTTTGAAAGCTCTGTGGTCATCAGGGGGCACAAGGCGCATTTCGAGCAAAGCGACTCGTAGAGCACGAGCATCGACAACTTTTGGCTCAATCCAATCATGGCGGATATGTTGTCCTTGTAGTACACAATGGGAAACTCGCCGTTGTTGCAATAAACTGTGGGCGCAAGCGAGAGCGGAAGCGTGTCCTTGAACAGAAACGCTGTCTCTTTCAACTTTTGCCAATGGCGGAAAGCCTGTTCGTCCTCGGCTGCTCTTCTTGTTGGCACATCCACGCTACTGGCAAAATTCCAGATATCGCAGCATATCAAAAGCAGGCGGTGGAACCACCAAAATGCGTCCTTTGCACTCGGGTCTGGACCTGGACCTGGACCTGGACCTGGGCCGGGCGTTTGGTCAAAAACGGTGAAATATTCCGGGTCCAAACGCCGTAAATCAAAAGCGGCCGACCGGCCGCTGATGGAGTGAGCAAGAGCCGAAGCCGCAATGACCCAGAAGCATGTGGCAAGCACCGGCGACGAGCACAAGGCGTTTGGTTGGGACTCGGCTATTTTGCTTAAAATAACCGCCGCGTCCTTACTAGAGCTGGTGGGGGAGGCAGCGAAAGAATAATCGTAGATGCAAAGCAACGCGGCAGCGACCACGCATCGCAAAACAATGGCGTCGCTGGCGTTGCTTTGCAAATTGTGCCTGATAGAGCTCAATGCCAGCCGGTAGTACTTCAAGGGCAATGAGCCGTCCACTTTTGCCGGGTGTGAACGGCTCAACCCGAGTGAGCTCAAACAGAATATTGTTTCTAGCACCATGTTCGTGTCGTCGTAGAGCGCGACTTCAGGAACAATCTCGGCAAAGGTGTCGGTTGCCAAGAGTGAGTCGGGTAGCCTTGACACGACGTGTACAAAGTACAAAAACATTTCACTTTCAAAGTCAGACTTGATTTTCTGCTCGTATAATTGTGTCTTGTCCAAGGGTTTTGTGAGGCCTAACTCCGCCTCAAAACACCGCCTCAACTCGGACAACGACCAGTCCTTGGCGTCTAGCACCCGGTTTTTTGCCCTTTTGGTGTCGCCACTTTTGAGCTCCCTTATACGTGGGTTCTGGTTCTCTTTTGTGCGTATAGGCTTGAACGTTTCCTGGACGCTCAAATCGGATAAACTAGAGTGCAGCAGCTCGTCGTAAATCAAAGCGTTTTGGGTTTGAGGCGCGTGTTCCTGTGTGTGTTGATGTACACTAGGGTGCAACATTTTTTGATCACCTTGAACCAAGACGCTTGGCGCAAAAAATGCGGGCTCATGGATCGACATTTGCAGTTGCTGATGCAGTTGGTGTTGCAGTTGCAGCTGTAGCTGCGGGTGCGGGTGCTGTCCAGCAAAGGGCAATCCATCTTCCGGCCGAGGGTATGGTGTATTGAGTGAAATGTCAGGTGCAGACGGGTGAAAAATGCGCACCGGCGCTTGTCCGTTGAATGGTAGCTGTTGCTGCGGTGTAAAGCCCATCATTGGCATTCCGTATGACTGGATTTGCGGCGGGGGAGGGGGTAGTGTTTGCTGTAGGGGCAAGCCAAACTGGTTGACCATGCCAAAGTCTACAAGTTGACCTTGGTAGCCCATTGTCACTTGTTGACTAACGACGTTGCTTTCTCTTTGACCTGTCTCGAAATGGTGATGTTGCCGCTGTTGCTGATTCTGATTCTGATTCTGTTGTTGTTGTTGTTGCTGATTCTGTTGCTGATTCTGTTGCAGCTGTAATTGCTGCAGTTCTTGTAGCTGTAGCAGCAGCAGCAGCAGTTGGTGTGTTGGTATCGGCAGGCGGGTCCTGTCAGGCGGTAGGGCCGGTACATTTGACTCTGGCTGAGCATTGACAACACCAGCACCGGCTGCTTGTTTTTCGAGTGATCCAGAATTCTGCCGGCGGTTGTTATAGGGCGCACTCATTGCGTTTTCTCCAAAACTGAGACGGCTATATTGTTGCAAATTCCTCCGTGGTAAGCCTGGGCTATGGCAACAAACCCTTCTCGTTGGCTCTATAGTTTGAACACATTCCATTTCAGACGACTAAAAATCTCACAGCTAAACTTCGACTGTCATCAACAAAGAATCACCTTTATTAAGGCTTGGAGTCAACTTTAAGCGAACAGGTAGTGTTTCGTGAGCCGCACAAATAAAAATCCTGTATAAGGAGAAATACAAAACAACAGGGCGAACCAACCCCGTGCCAAAACTAGAGACACACACGTTGTAACAGCCCGCAATTGACTCGGTGCCCGCCAAAGGAGAGCCACACTTTTCAGATGTCAAACAAGGAATTCACCATCATTGCCCTCGATGCGGCTATGGGCCAGCGGAGAATGTCCGATTTTGAGCGGGCAGTGCAATGGACGTTCACGTACTTTAACAAACAAGTACTCAAGAACAGAAAGCTGGACCGCCACGCCTTGGCGCTTTTCTCGTCGAGTTTGGTTAAAGTTTTCTTTATCGACGCCCCGTTGTCCGTGTCTACCCTACGCGATTACTACCGGGAAACGCTTAGCTTCCATCACCGCCAACGCCAGCAAGACGCCACTCCTGACAAGAGCCCACTTGAGGGTTTGACGCGTTCCCTTGATCAATTCAAGGACAAGATCCATTTAAAGTTTTCCCGCCATGTCTACGTATTGAGCAATGGCTGGAATCCGCTTACTAATGATGCAGACTTGTCCAGATACACCGATATGGTTGAGAGGTACAACATTCGTGTCAACTTGGTGTCGTTTGGGGAGGTGGAAGGCCCGGCTGGCGCCAATGCAAGAGAGATATCAAGCAACTTTCCAAACAGCAAGCTCTGTACCTTTGAAGAATTGGTCAATGGCGGCCCGTCATTCAAGTTGGTGGGGCCGAGATGCGTTTGTGATTGTGATTTCTCATTTGGCGATGTCAAATTAAAGGTTCAAGTGTACCCAGCTATCAAGATCCAGAACCACCAACCACACGGCCATGAATACTTTGTGGATTCTAAGGGCAAGGCATCCAAAGTTGAACGGTCTACTGAGTACTATGTAAAGTCAGCCAGGGAAGAGGGTGAAGATGCAGAGCGAAAAGGAAAAGGAAAAGGAAAAGGAAAAGATGCCGAAGGTGATGATGATGATGCATTTGCAAATGTACCAGATTCCGACTTTAAGCGGACAACGATTTCCAAAACCGATTGCACGCCGGGGTTCAAGTACTCGGCTCGAGACGTTTTGGCTCTTGTGCCTGAACTAGAGGCCGTTGCCACACTAGCCACCCACCCAGGGCTCGACATTCTAGGGGTTATAAAGCAAGAAAGGCTTCCCCTCGCATACTTGACCAAAGAGCCACAGTACGTCATTCCCCATGCAAATGATTCTCGGGGCAACAAAAGCGCCTTTAGCTCGATGGTGAAGGCGTTGTTGGACATGAAGAGCATTGCGTTGGTGCGGTACGTCCAACGAGAGGGCGACGAGGTTCAGATTTGTGCGGGCTACCCGCAAACTGTTGTGCTTGGCGATGGGACCGGGTACGTTATGGCGCTTGCGAGGCTAGCGCTCAAGGAGGACGAAACGATTGGCCGGTTCCCCACTTTGGAAACCACGCAAGAAACCACCGATAGTCTTATGGAGCAGTTTGTGGTGAGCAAAAAGCTCCGCCACGATCGAACCGAGGCCCACACGCTCGATAACATTAGGGTTGGGCAAATTACGTCGGAGGTTATCGCGCCCCAAATCAACGAGAATACGAAGCTCGATGATGTTTTGTTGGCGCCTGACCCGGCAGCCAAACGGTTCAACTACTACCTCGAAAAGATCTTGCTCCAGGCGCTCGATAAAGACTCGTTGGAGGATTTTCTCCAGGAGAACGAGTTTGTAGAGAATTACTTGTCGGCCAACGAGCCCGCCACGTTGCTCAATTTGGGGGGTATATTCAATGGTGGTGACAGATATTTATACACTGATGGTGGTGCTGCTGATGCTGCTGCTGCCGCTGCTCCTGCTGCCGCTGCTGCTTCCAAGTTGATTGGCCACTTGGGGGTGGAGTACAAGCACCTGGCAAAACCAGAAAAGAGAAAACGGTCGCTGCAGCCCGACTTTTATGGCAGGGAATCACTGGGAGCCCATAGCAAGAAATTCGGCGAGTACTTTGACATTGAAGATATCTTGGCTGGCTAGAGCCTAAATAATCTATTCCCAACGTCCGATTCGCGGTCCTTTGCAGTTCTCTTTCTATGTTTTTCACTCCCAGTCCCATCCTTTCCTAAACTGTCGGTGATTCTTTGGTGCACCGAGGACAATCCCACTCGCTGTCTCTCGTCGTTCATGATTGCTCTGATCTGCTGCGGGTCTGATTCCTTGATTGCGGCAATGTCAAATAACCCACGGTACTTTTTTGACTTTCCCTGTTTCCACAAGTTGACCCAGTGCTGGGCGGTGCCTTCTTCATCAAACGACCCGTCTCCCTTGAGGGTGTTTCTTTTTTTGGCGATGCTTTCCAACAACTCGTAGACATCATTTGTGGGGTGGTCGAGGTACTCGCGGTATAGCTTTCCGTTTGGGGACTGCAAGTTCAACACAAACAACAAGTAGTCGGCAAGAATCACCGGGTCAATAAACGAGTCATGGAGACAGCCCACCAACCCGAGCGAGCACATTGTTTCGCAATCTTTGGCGGTGGGGAGGAAAACACCCGGGGTATCGTACATCATAATCTCAGGCTCGCGCGATAGTCTGATAATCTCACTCGTTGATCGCGTCACCCCGGGCTGGCCGCCGGTCCGGGCCACCTTCTTCACCTTGGTCGAGATTGTGCCCGCGTCCTTGCTTCCCAACCCCACCTGGCGCAACGTGTTTGTTAGTGTGGACTTTCCAACATTGGGCATGCCTATGATCATCAACCGTAACCCCAAGGGAGGCGGCGGGTCCATTTCGTTGTGCATGTCCTTGATGGCCCGGATAATCTTTGACGAATCCCTTTCGCTCCGGCAGTCTATAAACATGTAGTCTTCGTTTTTGGATCGGTGCCACTTGTCAAGTAGTTCTGTTTTGAGTATTGAAAGGTCCTTCTTGCTGTACAAAATGAGTTTCTTCCGTCCGGCCAAAACTTTGTCAAAGAGAACGTTGGTGGTGGAGATGGGTGCTCGGCAATCACGAACCTCGAGAATGAGGTCTATTTGCGGTGCGAGGTGGCCAAACTTTGTGAGCGCTTTCTGGTGGTGGCCCTTGAAATTGGAAAGTGGGACATTATAATGTGGAAACACGGCCCGTGGCACAAACTGCAGCTTACTCATATGGGTGGGTAGGGTACTAACAAGAGCTGATCTTGGTTTTTTGTATATAATTTTTTTCTTTGTTTTTGCCATCTTTTCAGGGAAATTTCGTGAAAAAAACGATACTCATCACCATCACCATCACCATCACCACCCCCACCCCATCAATGCCGTTGGTTATATTCACAGGGTTTCCATCCTCGGGAAAGACGAGGTGGGCAAAGTTGTTGCAGAAAAAGCTTGAAGAGAAGATCGAGACGGCAAAAGCAAACTCACAGCCTGGAAGCAACTTGACGGTGGCATACCACTCCGATGAGACACTCGGCATAGACCATTCCGCCTACAAGGACTCGAATCAAGAAAAGGCGGCCCGGGGTGCTCAAATGTCTGCTGTAAAGAGAGATATTTCGAGAAACACTATAGTGATTTTGGACTCCATGGGGTACATCAAGGGGTTTAGATACCAGTTGTACTGCGAAGCCAAGAACTTGGTGACCCCCCACTGCGTCGTCCACGTTATTGCCCCAATGTCGCAATGTATAGAATGGAACGAGACCAGAAACGACGCAGACAAGTGGGATGAGGCGTTGATGAAGCAATTGGAAATGAGGTATGAGGAGCCCAGTGCAGCCACGAGGTGGGACTCGCCCTTGTTCCAAATCCTCTCGCAAGACTCGCCCGAGACACTCCCCATTGACGAGATCTGGGACGCCCTTGCTTTGAAAAAGGCCCCGCCGCCAAACGCGTCTACAGTCACCAAGGCAACCTCGGGCAACTCGTTCTTGCAAGAGTTGGACAGAAGGACGCAAGAGGTTGTGTCAAAGATTTTGCAGCAGCAGCAGCTCACGCGTGGCGGTGACGTGATTATAGATAAGGGTTTGGTGGTGTCTATACCTACAGAATCGGTGACCATTGGCCAGTTGCAAAGAATCAGAAGAACATACATTGGTCTCAACAGAATGAGAACCATTGAGCCGGACCGTATTGTGCCCATGTTCATTCAGTATATGAATAGAAGTCTAAATAGTGATGAATGAATGAAACCGCCTTGCTCCGTCATTACCTCTTTCTTTGGTTCTTCCACTTGAAATGGGTCTTCCCCTCGGCGTCAACAATCTTTTTCTTATTGCCCTTTTTCATCTTTTCGAGGTTTTGCGCCATGACGGCCTCCACCTGTTTCAAGTCTTGCTCTCTCTTTAGTCTTCGTTGGAGCAACTTGTACTGTTTTAGCTTCTTTTCATCAATCCTATCCTTTGTGTTTATATCCACGTCCTGGCTTATGAGTGCCTTGTTTGTGTGCAATTGGTCCATGCGGAGTCTATTCTCGCGGTTATCCACCAAGGACTCGTCGGTGTTGAAGTATTCTTCTGGCTTAAAGCTGAGCTGCTCTTGCACCGAGTCAACAAACACAGTATGCTTCCCTGAAGCGTCAAACAACTTCCCGTCCTTGGCCTTTTCAATCTTTTTCAACTCGTTCAACCGCATGGTACGTATATAGTTCATGTCCTGCGTTTTCAACATCTTTACCTGGTCCGGTGTCAACACTTCGGTGTCTCTATCCGTGATCAACACGCCTCTGTCGTCAGTACGCCGACGGGTCATGGCATGGTAGTACTCGTCCGGGTTGTGTGCTTTGGCCTTTTCCTTCAACGCTTTAAGTGCTGCCTGCTTCTTGTGGTAGTCGGCCGCTCTGAGTCGGTAGTCCTTTTTCTTTTCCAACAACCCATACCTCTCTCGGCCTGCCACTTGCGACCTCTCCCGGTGCTGCTTCTTTTGCACATTGTGAACTAGTTTGGCCATATGTGCTAATGTGATTCGATGAGCATCAGGTATTCCTTTTTTTTTTTTTCCTCTTCTTCTTGTCTTGTTAGTCTTTTTACTCTACAAATTTTTTTTTTTTTTTTAATCATTTTTCAAATACAGCAGCAGCGAGAATTTTCCACACAGACAAGCAACCAACCAACAAGACTACCCACAGATCAACAGCATGATTAGTCGAGGAAGCAGCCGCGCATGCCGAGTGCTAGCACAACGGTTAAAGTCAAGGGGGAACCAAGTCTTTGTGAACAGCTCGAGGTTTTTCCATGCAGCGCCTGTAGCTTCACAAGACGCCAATATCCCGTGGTACTTGCGAGAAGAGAATACGTCTCCCGCCGAGGAGATCAACAAGATCACTCTACCAGATACCCCCCAAGACGCGCCCGCGTCCGTGCAGACATTCTTGAGCACGGTTGCCGTGGACTATGGCATGGAAGATATCCGCTTGTTTGACCTCGGACAGTTGCCCTCGGACCACCCACACAGCACCGAGCAGCAGTCTGCACGCTACGTCATCATTTGCTCCGGCAAGTCGGAAAGACACATTTTCAAGGCCGCCACCGAGCTAAGGCTTTCCATCAAGCGCACACATGGGCTGTACCCTGCCATCGAGGGCATGGTATCCAATGGTATGAGTGCAAGAATGAGAAGAAGGTTGGCGAAAAGGGTGAGACAGGGCCCGCCCGCAACCCACTCAACCTACGGCATTGGTCCAAACTCGTGGGTCATGTGTGAGACCGGTGTGGATGATATAGTCATCCACATGATGACGCCCGAGAGAAGGCAAGAGTTGGAGTTGGAAAGGCTTTATATGGAAGACACAGAGCATTTCATGGAGGCTGAGGGAGCTCAACACAAAGGGGCGCTTGCCTCGTTGAACAAGGCTGATGCCGACAATATTTTTTTTGGGTTGCGTAGGTCGTTTCATACCTCGGCGAGGGCCTGCAACGTGCACAGTGTGTTTGACGACTTTCTCACCAATGGGTCTGTGGAAAGTGCTGGCGATTTCAAACGGCAGTTTGATGCTAGTTTCACCGGCGCTTCTGTGAGCGAGTACAATACCAAGTTTGACTTTTACAAGGCCTTGCATTTGCTAGGTGGTGGTGCTGCGGGTGGTGCTGCGGGTGGTGCTGCTGCTGCTGCCAACACCATAACAGAAGCCGAGGTCGAGCAAATCATGTTGGACAAGTACTCCTCGTTGGAACTTTTGCTATTGGACGTGGACTGGAAGGAGGAGATTGCCAACGATGTTATCAAGTACATGGAATTCTTGATTGACTCTCCAGTTGTACAAACCCCGCAAGACCGCATGGACAAGTTGTCGAGACTTATACTTGTACTCACCAAGTTTGAGGACGTAAACCTCTTTTCCATTGACAAGTTCCAGGCGTTGCTCTGGAGGTTGACGGCTGATGGAGACAACAACACTTTGGACTCGGCTGCACTTTGGGACACCATCGAGGGAAACAAGCCGGGATTCGTAACCACCAAACAGACCCAGGACTATGGTCTCAGGAGGAATGTGTTTGAGATGCTAATGCAGTACTACAACAATAAGGAAAAGGGCGGTTTACCGCTTTGGTTGAGAGAACATTTCATGCTCACGTTTGGAAACACCGGTTGGTGGGAAAGGTTCTGGAGGCAGTGGCAAGCAATTGTCCAGAGTGTTCCCAGCGCGCCCGACGCTATACGCTACTACGTCTTGGTGTTGGTGTACTTGTCGGAAAGCAATAGCACCGAGGCGCTAAGGTTTTTCTTTATTCATTACTGGGACAACCGGGAAGGGTTTTCGTTCATGAATGAGTATGTCAAAAACGGCAAGCAATTCAACACCGATGAAGAAAGGCGTGCTCTAAAGTCGGCGGTGTTTGCCATTAGTGAGCGGCACCTGAACCAGCAATGGATCCAGCAAGCTCGTGAGTTTGCATCCAACTTGTAAGTAGATGAAGAAAATGTATATACATAAAAGACATAAAAGACGCGTCCCTCCAAAAAAAAAAAATTTCTTCCTTCAAGCATCAATCACACGATGGAATTGCTTGAGGTAAAGCAGAAGATAAAGGACTGGGAGTATGCATTTAGAGAAAAGCACGGCCGTATACCGAGCAAATCGGATGTGAAGGAGAACCAGGAGGTTGGCAAATTGTACTCCTTGTATAGGTCAATCAAACTGGGGAAGCCAAAGCTGGAGCCACAACCATCACTACCACCACCACAACAACAACAACAACAGCAACAACAACAATTACCACCACCATCACAACCTATACAAGCTGTGCAATCGCCAAAGGGAGAATTGGGTCCCACTCCGCAGGCCAATGGCAGGGTCCTTTCATTGTTTGATATGAGAATGACGCCCCCCGAATCGTCGCCATTAAAGAGCCGCTCGACAAATGTGGTGACGTCCATGCCACCACCAGACTCGCCGGTAAAGAGGATACTACAAACGCCGACCAAACCAAAGAGACTATTTGCATTGACACCCACCAAAGGCGTTTCCGAAACACCCAGCTACCTACGAAGGGCGCCGCCGCAGACACCAACATTTAGAGGCGACAGAGAGTCACTGGTTGGGTTTCTGGTTTCGCCATCTCCTTTCAAGCCGCATCGAATAGGTATGAAATTGGCCGAAGTGTACCACGCGTCCCTTGCAGTGTCAAAAGAAGCCGTTTTCGAAAATGAGTTTGCAGGAGAAGAGGGAGCGGAGGAGGACAATGAGGACCAGGAAATGAAGAAGGAGAAGGACAAGGGGTATGGTCACGAAGCAAGTGGGCAAGTACCACCAGCAAAAGTGTACCAGAAGAAACGGACACAAAAGCGCCAGACCAGAAGAGGCAAATTGGCGCCTAGACCCGAGGCGTCGACAGAGACATTGGATAACGTCAATGTGCGGGAAAAGTTGGCAAAAATGGGAGAAAAGGAAAAGCACGATTTGGAAACGTACATGAATTCGGACGAGGAGGATGACGACCAAATGGCCGGTGTGCCTGCCCCAGGAAGTCCCGTAAAGCGTTCCAGAAAGCCGGTGGCGGCAAATTTTAAGCGATTGAAAATCAACGATCCGAGAACACGTGCATTCAAGAGAAAGATGTGTAGATAGACTTATTCTTAGTTAATCAAGTTGGCAATCAAGTCGGGCGCGTCATTGTTTTCCAACTGGACGCGGGACTTTTCCGGTTCAGATCGCGGGGCGTGGGCGTTGACGCCCACGGAGCGTGGTGAGTCATTGGTTGTGGTGAAATATATTGGCTTGGCCCATTTCTGCTTGTCTTCCTCGTAATCCCACACGGCGTTGGTTCCGGTTGGTGTTTCTGCCCTTTTTGCCCTTATTGACTGCTCCAATTCCTGTTCCTCTTGCGTCAAAGTTTCCTTGGGGGTCACATACTTTTCAACCATGGTAGCCTTGCCGTTTACGATTCGCATCTCCACCGTGCGTTCGCCGCGCTGCCACCTCTCCTTCTCCTTGGCGCTTTCCCTCGCCATTCTCTGCTGCTTCTTCAAGTTCAATGCCCGCTCCTCTGGCGTGAGCCAGATGGACTGCGACGGCATCTCAAAGTCAGATGCATTGTCGATGATTCTGGTTCTTTCTGCTCCCGTGGCTTGGAAGTTGAGCAAGGTTTCCAACCGGGTTTGGGCTTGGTCCAATTCTTTATCGCCTGTGGTTTCCGAGGCGGCGGTGGCGGCGGCGGCGGCGGCGGCCATGTGTTCTGCCGTGGCAATGTCTTGTGCGGTCGCCTTTGCCTCCAGTTGTTTCTTTTTCAACTGCTCTTCAGCCTGCTTGAACGCCCTATCCTGGGCCTCCCAAAACTTTTCACCTGGATTCATCTTGACCACAATCTTTTTCTTCAGTTTTGGTTGTGCTGATGGCAGCGCTGTTTCTTTCTTGGCTGCTACAAGCGTGTGCTTTTCCTGTTCAAGCAACTTGACAATGGCATCGCGGTCTTTGGCGGGTATGATAGCAGCGCCGCAGAACGAGCATGGCTGAAGTCCCTCCTTGGTGCATATTATCTTGCCGCAATTGAGGCAGTTTGGTGCAATTTCAAACAACGGGTGTCTTCTGGCCATACAATTGCAAACTCGACGGGAGGTGGGGTCTGAGGTGGCTTCTTTCGATTCAAGTTCATTGAGCACGCTTTCAATGTCTTGCAAGTTTGTCAAGTTCTTTTTCCTGCTCCTCCTATCTTGCGGTTCAGGAGAACTGTTTTCTGTCTCGAGTAGCTGGGACGTTGTGAATGACTTTTTCGACATGGTGGTGGTGCTAGTGGCTGGTGCTGGTGGTGCTGGTGACTAAGAAATTATCCAGGTTCAAAAACAAAAGTACAAAACAAAACAAAACAAAAAAAAAAAAAAAGTAAATGCAGGTCATCATCATCATCTCAAACCCACTACAAAGAACCCCATGAAAGATTCAAACGAGTTGAAACTCAAGTATAAAGAGATAGCGTCGCTAAAGAGGGCCATTGATGAACAGAGGGCTATTATCGACTGCGTGGGAGGGCTGGCCAGCGCTCCTCGACCTAGCATCGCCAAGACCCAGTCTCGAGTCAAGAGGCGCAGAATCAGACAAACACTAACAAGACGGCCGCGAGTGTTTAGGAACTTGACACTAGTGGTGAACAAGCCGCAGCCTCAGCTGAGTAACAGCAACGGCGACGATACTAACCCCGCGTCCGCGTCCCCGTCCTACATCAGCGTCGTTTCAAAGCACGGAATGACACTCTACAAGCTGGATGTGTACCAGCAAGAAGCAGACAAGCTCAAGGAAAAGTTGAAGCTCAGACAAGTACAGCGGGGCGTTGAGATTGACATGCAAAGGAAGCAGGCGCATATGGCCCGCGTCAAGGCTCTTGTTGCGAAATACAGAAACACGAACCGGGCGAGCGATAGGGTGAGAATAAACGGAGAAAAGTACGCCGTGGCCAAAGGAGGCAAAAGGCTACTTCCGTTGAATATGCCCAACTTTAATAACCCGTCGCAGATCTCCTGGTGCGGAGTCCAGTATACGCGAAACGATATGGGTGTGTTCAAGCCGGCAGGCGGCGTGCCTAATGGTGCCGCAGCCGCCGTGGGTGGCCCGCGACTAATGAGCAACAGTAGAAACCAACCCTGTCGGGGGTTTGTTGCAACCGGTACGTTTCATTTCATTTTTTGTTGTTGTTGCTGTTGTTGTTGTTGTTGTTTCAGCACTTGATATGTTCGCCATACTAACTAGATGGATTCTTTTTTTTGAATCTTTCTACCCATTGCAGGATTTTGTCAGAAAGGTTCACGTTGCAAACACATCCACGACAAGGACAATGTGCGGGTGTGCTCATTGTTTTTGAATGGGAAATGCAGTGACCCAAACTGCTTGTTGTCCCATACACCAAACGATAACAACACCCCGTTTTGTCTATATTTTTTGGAGGGCAAGTGCCATAATAGCCAATGCAAGTACCGGCACTTCAAGCCTCCCCACTATGACGATCCGGAATACGAGATCTGGACGTGCCGCCCGTTTGCAATAAACGCGTGGTGTCCGCGGGGTCGGCGGTGTTTGTTTATGCATTTGTTTCGGTGTCCCGATTTCGAGGAGGAAAACTATTGCCCGCGAGGCGACGAGTGTTGGTTGAAGCACCAAATAACCTTGCGGACACAGGAGCTGATTCTCACCAGGCGCAACCAGTACGTCCGAGATGAAGTGAGAGTTGACAGTCCTGCGCCGCTGTCGGCAGCTCTGAAAACCATCATCAGCACTTTTACAGTTGATCCTGAACTATTGTTTGCCGTTAGCGAGACGGGCAACTACAGGCATTACATCGATAATGCCGGGGATGACGCACAAGCCCTGGACCAGCCGGCTCCCCTGACTGCCTTTGTCATTGAGGTGTCTGACTCCGAGACAGACTCTAGTGATGGAGAGGACAATGGTGTTTCGTTTGAGCAAAACGACGATTATGTCGATTTGGGAAAGGGGACCCAACGGGTCCAGGGGCAACCAGTAGGGCAGGTGGAGGACCCGAGGAACCCTTGATGTTTCTCGGTAGGAGAAATTTGCTATGCCACTTGCAGAGGGGTGGGGAGAAATTATTCAGATGTATATGCATATTGTGTACATCTATAGAGAGTGTACCTGCCCAAAACAGATTTTTTTTTTTTTTTTGGTGGGTGGGTGGTTGGTGGGTGGTGGGTAGGTGGTCGGGCAGGGGGTTGCAAAAGAAAAGGAAAAAAAAAAAAAAAAACAGAGCCCTGATCAACACACCCGCCATTGATCTCCTTGGTCGGAAAGTCAACACACCAATTGACGCCGATACATCAAACATCACAGAAAGAACAGCGAGCGCGACTAGTGGGGCGATTGACACCATGGCCAACGCAAGCGCCCTGTTCCTTGATTTCGATCCGCTGCCCAAGAACTTGACGGTACATTCGTACCAGCGGCGATACCAAACCATCAGCAACTTGGGCTACGGAAGCTTTGGCACCGTTGAGCTCGCACGGTTCAAGCCACACAAGTTTGATTTGCTAAAGGTGCATGAGAGCAAGAAAGGCACGTTGTTGTACCCGCTTGAGGATTCGCGCCAGAGCTTGTCCGATTTAGTCGCCGTCAAAACCATGAACAAGAAGCTCCGCTTGCTTTACGACTACGGCAACGTCAAGGAGGTCAAGTTTATCTTGTCGGTCCCCTCGCACCCTTGTCTTGTCCAGATCTACGAAATGTTTGTTGACGACGTTAGCTTCCAGCTCCGCATTTCGATGGAGGCGTTGAGCCAGAACTTGTACCAGTTGATCAAGAGCAGAAAAACAATCACCTTTTCGCCGGTGACGCTTCGGAGTATCTTGTCGCAGTTGCTCTGTGCCATCAAGCACATCCACAAACACAACTACTTCCACCGCGACATCAAGCCGGAAAACATCTTGGTCACGCCCACCGCCCAGTACTACGGAGCCAAGCTGCAAATCCCCGCGTACCGCAAGCACGACAGCTTTATTGTCAAGTTGGGCGACTATGGGTTGGCCAGACACGTGTCCAACTCCCGGCCATACACCGCGTACGTATCCACCAGATGGTACCGGTCGCCGGAGATTTTGCTCAGACAAAAGTGGTATTCGCGGCCAGTTGACATATGGGCGTTTGGGGCGGTTGCCGCCGAAGTCGCCAACTTTGTGCCGCTCTTCCCTGGAGCCAACGAGTTGGACCAAGTTTGGAGGATCTTGAAGGTCATGGGGTCTCCAGTTGCACCCGAGAGCAGTGACTTGACGAGCAGCTACGTCGTGCCCTTGGGTGGGTACTGGAGCGAGGCCGCAGGCTTGGCGGGCAAGCTTGGGATCAGCTTGCCAAATGAACCGGGGCTCACAATCAAGGATATTGTGGGCGACTCTTGTGGTCCCCTTGGCGACGTGGTGCAGGCGTGCTTGATGTGGGATCCCCAGACCCGGCCCGACGCAGACGAGGTTAGCAAGATGCCCTATGTCAAAGACTCGGTGGTTTTGCTCGAGAGCTACCTCGGCAGGGAACCAGTTGTGAATGCCACAATGAACAAATTTGCGGGCATTCCAAGCACCAACAGCTCACCCAGAAAATGGAGTCTGCTGGAAAAATCACGAAAAATAGCCATGTCGGATGATGATCTCACTTTATTCGAGGATCTTGGTGAAGAGTATGGAGGTCATTTTTTCGCCCAGTATATCACGCCAGCGGGAAAAAAAAGTGATGTCATGTTTGAAAATAGCAAAACTGCTGACGCAGTTCCCGCTCTAGCCTCAGGTGCAGCGGGGGCGGCGGGAGCGGCGGCGGCAGCAGCGGCAGCAGCAACAGCAACTGTGGCGCTGGCGCTGGCGGTGCCGGTTGCTGGAGCTGGCGCTGGTGGTGCTAGCAGTAGTAGTGGCTTCAGAGGCGGTCTTACAGTTGGTGGCGGTCCTACAGGCGGTGCGGCGGCTTTGACTGGTCCGCCGCCTCGTGACCACGAAAGTTGGATACCGGTTGCTGGCCGAGAATACAAGGGCGAGTCTGGGGTAAAGCGGGTATTGGGAACAAAGCGATTGTTTTCAACATTCTCCAAGGAGAAGGAAGATGATATGGGATTCAACGTCTAGAGGTGGGGGTGGGGGGGCATTAAAAGTTGGGGAGCATTTTTCCAAGAAAGTATCACCCCTTCCCCACCCCACAAATGAAAGAGGAAGAAAGAAAGAAATGAAAGAAAGGGAAAAAAAATAAGCGGCTTTTGCCCCTCTCACATCAGCATATAAAAGCATCAGAGATCCACTTCCTTTTCCGAGCCCCCTCTTTTTTTTTGTTTAGTTTCCCCTCTACGTCAGACCAACTGCTTCAAAAATGTGTATTGCAATCGCTACAACAAACCACCCCGAGTATCCGTTTGTGCTACTATCCAACCGCGACGAGTTCTTCAAGCGGCCCACGATGCCGGCCCATTTTCGGGATATAGGCAACGGCGTCAGCTTGTTGACGCCCTTGGACATGGCCAGGCCCGAGCATGGGACGTGGATCGGGGTGACTACATCCGGCAAGGTTGCCGTGTTGGTGAATTACCACGAGGTGGACAGTGAAAGTATGTATTGTGCATGGAGGTGGAGAGAGAAAGGGAGTGTGTGTGTGTGTGTGTGTGTTTCTGGTTACTAACAACTAGTGTAGAGGCTATAGGCGAGGTTTCACGAGGTATTTTGCCGTTGGACTACCTCTGTGCCGACGAGCTGGACGAGGAATGGAGAGATAACCTAGCATCCGCGTCTAAGGACGGAAGAGCAAGGATAGAGCTCAACAAGATTGGGGGGTTCTCGCTCCTTTATGGCAAATTGAGGGTGGACCCCGCCACGG